>JADRCD010223424.1:26391-58456 GCA_019843815.1 Montemys delectorum
ATAGTAACGGTGGAAAACCTATAAGAGTAAAGGTTGCCGGGCGGCGGTGGCGCGCCTTTAATCCCAGCACTTGGGAGGCAGAGGCAGAGGCAGGTACATTTCTGAGTTAGAGGCCAGCCTGGTCTACAGAGTGAGTTCCAGGACAGCCAGGGCTACACAGAGAAACCCTGTCTCGAAAAACCAAAAAAAAAAAAAAGAGTAAAGGTTAACCCCCCCCCCCCAAACAAAACAAACAAACAAAAACCTAGGACTTACAATTAAAACAATAACTCTGAAGGCAAGCGTATCACCCTCTTCAGGCGTCTTGTTAGTGGCAGAAAGGTGGTGTGGGCCCTTATTGGTAATCAGCTCAGGTCATGGGATAAGAATACAGCTTTAATTTGGATCTGGTATCATAGCCTGTAATCCCCGTTACTCAGGAACTAAAGCAGGAGGGTTGCAAATTCAAGGTCTGCCTGGACTACAGAATGAGTTTAAGGCCAGCCTGGAGAACTTGCAGGACCCCATCTGTCCAAACAGAAAAGACGAGAGGATAGGGACAGAGTCTCGTGTTTGAGCGTTTGACCAGCATTTGTAGGACCTTATCTTTAATTTCCACTATTGAAAAACAATATAGCTTTAAGGAAAAAGCTTTAGGGGATGGCAAGATGACTCCGGGAATAGAAGAATTGTTTCCAAGCCTAGCAACATGACCCATGCAGTGAAAGGAGAAAACCAGCTTCTACAGGTAGTTCTCTTACTCATGTGCGTGCACACACACACACACACACACACACACATACACACACTATCACAAAATAAAAGGTCCGATTAAAAACTGTCTCTGGCAGGAGATTATAGGCTGCAGTTGAATAATTATATTGCTTTTCTAATAACCAGGGGAGAAGATGGAAACTGTTCCTCATGTACAACAGACAAGGACTACAAGGGGCCCAGATAACAGCCAGAAGTGGTTATAAAAAGATTAGAAGCATGTGAAGCTCACCCAACAGTGGGGAGCAGATAACACACATCTGCAAGTTCCAAAGGTGTGAGCTGCCGACTGGTGACCATTGCAGCCTGCGTGGTGAAGGGTAAAGCGGAGTAAGGATTGAGTCCTACGTGTCAGTTGTCTAATGTATTCTGGTTAGAAACAAATGCAAAACATTTTCTAGACAGCGTTCTTGTGAACAACTCGTTCTTCATTTTATTTTTTGTTGTAAGCTTCTGAACACTTGGGGTGTGAGCGAGCACACGGCAAGGGCCTGTGTGTCATGGAACTTCAGGGAAGTTCTAAAGAAGAAGGAGACATGGAGTCGTTCCTCCAAGCAGATACCATGTTCGACCTGTTGAATCTACATGTCTGCGTGCTATTATATCCATTGTATAGATTCTTACAAGGGTTGGTGGTTTCAGATAAGGGTTTGTGCTGGTGCCTGGATTTTTGATCTGATCACTTCTGGCACTTGCCCATTTTCTCATATTCCACAAATCTGGATCGTGGAAAGGGCTTCACCGTTCAGTGTCCACTTTAACAAGGTTGGTCTGAAGGAGTGTCTAGAAAGGAGGCCATTTGACCTGCATGCTTGAGCTTTTAGGAAATGACATGTCATACAGCTTCTGAGGAAGTCAGTAAGATCGCGGGAGGAGGTCGCCTGATGTAGCTTTAGATTATAGATAGCGATGGTCCCCTCATTTTGGCATTCAAGACTCTCCTCAGTCTGCCTTTGCTCATGTGTTTAAGCAATGTGTATTGGGACTTATAGCTTATCCACAGCAAACCATTATGATCTGTAATGAGCTTGAGCTACATTCTGGGAAGTGACCAGGCTTTTCTTCCTTATTCCATTTAATCATTACGAAACCTAATAGCCCCTTATTTTATGAAGGTAAAGAAAGAATACAAAGGAAGGGAATCAGACAATGTGCTTCAAGTAATCCAACCACGTGACTCTTAGGAGAGGGATTTGAACTTCTGTCTCTCGGACATGGGACTGTGCATTGTCTTTCTGGAAAGTGTGTTTTCTGCAGCTCTTTTGAGTGTGATTCAATTTCTCCTGATCATTACCATGCTTATTGACGCCATCAGAGGTGTTGATCGCAGTTGCTCAGATCCTAGGTGAGGAGCAATGATGTCAGTAGACAAATGGCCAAGAAGTTAATGTTGATTTATGGCAGTGCTGATCATTGGTTCATTGATGACTTGGCGGAAGTTGACTGTCATAGGGGAGAACTACATATTTTGGCACTTATTGGGTTCACAAAAAATTTGCTGCTGTGTGTCCAAATATTTCATGGAAGTAAAAAAGTGATGTGTTGTTTATTTAAAATTAAAATATAATTGTTCAGTAAGGTCCCACTGACCCCCAAACATTACAGGCTATTGCCATTGCTCTTGGTTACCCTCCATATCTTTATGGTAAAACCCAGTTGCTGAAGATACCACACTTGGGGCATAAAACAGAGAAATCAAGCTGGAGGCCTCATTCTTACTGACTGGATTTTATAATGCTAGAATATGCTAGGTGTGCCACTAGAGGCTAAAAGGAATTGCTAGTCTTACCCTGCTGTGAACCCTGCAATCTACAACAATGATTAGCCTGTAGAGACACACCCACTGATCCAGGGGTGGCAAGAATATCATGGGAGTAACCAATTCTTTTCTTGTTGGATTCAAGGCTCACTTTACCACTTGAAACGCATCTCTTGCACCATCTGGGAGACCAAGAACTTGTGGCTAAACAGGTTATAGGCCCTAGAGGATAACCTACTTCTGTTACTCAGGTAATGGACAGCTACTAAACCATTTCTTAATGACTTCGGATTATACTTATAGATTACCACATCTGACAACCCTCATACAGCAGGGCAGTTGAGCATATGAACTCACAGCAGTTGTGATAACACATATAAGACTCGAGAAACCTCAAGCCAGGCAAAATTTCATCATGGAGAGTGGAGGTGGGCACGAAGTCCCATCCCTAACTCCTTAGAGCTATTGGCAATTGATAGCTCGAAAGGTGCTAAGATAACTGTAGAGCTGGAAGCAAGAGTCTGTGATGTGCAGGTCCTCCCTTGTGCTCAGCAGCTTGAGATGTTTCCTTTGGAAGCAGGTGCCCTAGGAAAAAGATCTGTGCAAACTAGAAGTCAGATGTCTAACTGGTACAATGAGTGTCAGGAGCCCAATTACTCCCATGGTACCCAGGCAGAGACAGGAGGATCTCTGAGTTCAAGGCCAGCCTGGTCTACAAAGTTCCAGGACAGCCAGGACTACACAGAGAAACCCTGTCTCGAAAAAACCAAAAAATTAAAAAAAAAGACTCGTTCTTTTTGCATGTAGAATCTCACTTTCCATGTGTCACTAAATTTATTTAATTTATGATGGTGGCGGCGGCGGTGGTGGTGGTGGTGGTGGTGGTGGTGTGTGTGTGTGTGTGCATGTGCACATACATGTAAATGTACCACAGTATGCAAATGGAGGTCGGAGGACATATTTTTTAAGTTTTCTCCTTCCCCTGTTGGCCCAGAGAGTTGAACTCAGGTTGTCATGCTTACCTGGAAAGTACTTTAACCATGATCCATCTCCATAATCCACCAGTACAAATTGTAATGACATTTTCTCCATTGGCTATGGGTCTACTTCTAGTCTTTTGGGTTCATGTAAATTCCACATTGAATTCATTACTGTAACTTTATAGTAAACTGTGTCAGACAGTGGAAGACTACAGCTCCTCTTCATTTTTGATAGTGTTCCACATTTGAATAGATAAATGTGGAAGTATTGGAGGGTGCTTTTTACACTTTGAACACTCATATATATCCTTGAAACATCCATTCACTTCCTATAGTAATTTGCTCTAGTTGTTACCAGGCCGGAGGGAGGCTAAAGAGCCTTAAAAGTCCTCTTGACATTGTCTCGCAAAGGGACAGTGAAGCAGCGTATCGTTCCATGTCTGCTGTGGGACCTTCTCTCTGAGGCCGCACTCATGGGTTCACAGCAGCATGGAGGCAGGTAGGTGGAATTACAGAACAGCTCTGCTTTTGAGACCATCAAGTGACCTTGTTTTCACATGGTTTCTTGATTCCCGAGAGTCTGTCTCCTCCCTTCGGTGGCTTTATAAGTAGGGTGTCCAGGTGGCATTTTAAGTGACGGCAAGCTAAGTTTAAGTCTTTGGAACTTCCTGAAAAGCACAGTCACTGCCACCAACATTCTTGAATTAGATGAAGAATGAAAGGTTATAGGAATGTTTCTATCACTACTCCGGGAAATTTCTGCGGGAGACAGACCCCCAGCCTCTGTTTCTGAATGAAGAGACCCTTTCCTCTGTCCCCAAAGTATTGTTTTTAGAACAAAATAACCATTTCAAATTGCTGAAAAATTATGAATTATTTATCCATCATTCTATTATTATTATCCAGTAATAGAATACTATATTATTATCATTCAATTTACACTTTTCTTTTGTGTGTGTGAATGTGCGGCATATGCGTGTTCGTGCACTGCTTTCTGAACCTGTGTGTATGTGCCTAGAGGTCAGAGCTAGATGGTGGGCATCTTCCTGTCATGTTTCACCTTATTTTTTGAGACAAGGACTCTTACTGAACCAGAAGCTCACTATTCTGATTAGACCCTTTGGCCAGCAAGTTCCTGGGATTCTCCTGGTTTTGCTCCTTAGCAGGTAATAGAAAAGTGCCCTTTTGAGGGGTTTTTAATGAGGTGATGGAGATCTGATTTCAGGGCCCACACTTGTACAGCACATGATCTTATTCACTGATCCATTTTTTAACTCATCCTAATTCAGCCCTTAATCCATACTTTTTTTTGGCATTTAGTGATAAGCAACGAGTGTTTTTTCCATAAGAATATCTCATAGTTACCACCAATATTATTGGAAGAATGCCACAAAATATCAATGTTTAGAGGAAATTATTTCCTCCACTGAATTATGCATATCTTTATCTTTATAGTAGATTGTGCTGGTCACAATGTAGTCTCACCTAGTGACCCAGGGACTGGAGTGTTTGTGCCTGGACTAAAGGGTCTAACATGTTCCATGTTTCACTTTTAACTCCTCCCTTGCTGTTGGAACACCTTTTGTTTCTCAGTGAGATAATGAGATTACTGAACAGCCATGTTAGAAATGAGAACACTGGGCTGGTGAGATGGCTCAGTGGGGAAGAGCATCAGCTGCTCTTCGGAAGGTCATGAGTTCAAATCCCAGCAACCACATGGTGGCTAACAACCACTTGTAATGAGATCTGATGCCCTCTTCTGGTGTGTCTGAAGACAGCTACAGTGTACTTACATATAATAAATAAATAAATCTTTAAAAAAAAAAAAGAAATGAGAACACCAAGCTTGCTGGAACTGAGAAAAATCTAAGAGAACATGAGCCTGCATGGGGCCCAAAGGTGTCTCTAATGAGTTGGTGACATAGCTTGCCTCTTCAGTAACTCAGAGCTCTCAGTTTTGTGATAGATAGTTAAAATAACTAGAAATAACCAGTTGAGCAAGTATGGGGGAGGGAGGGTGTAGTGTCTATATATGCTAAGAATGAAAGAGTTAAATATGTGAATACATACATGTAGTATGGAGTTTGCAGTTGTCAAGAAAGCTGTATACTTCTCCCTTGGATATAAGCTCTTGGGGAGCTGGAAAGACATGTCAGTGGTTAAGAGGACTCAGTCTTAGGTCAAGAATCCTTCAGGAAGATCCAAGTTTGGTTCCCAGCACCCATGTTTGTCCTGTGGCTCACAACTGCCGATGATTCCAATTCCAGAACATTCAATGCTTCTGGCTTATTTGGTCACCCACATTCATTCTCTCTCTCTCTCTCTCTCTCTCTCTCTCTCTCTCTCTCTCTCTCTCTCTCCTCTCTTTCTTTCTCTCTCTCTCTCACACACACACTTAAGATAATAATAATTAAATAAATAAATTCTTTTACTAACTAGGCTGGAGAGATGGTAGGCATAGGAGCAGAAGGACCTGGATTCAGATCTCCATCACCCACATAAAAACCCAGGCATGGTGGCCCATATCTACATCTTAGAGCTGGGGAGGTGAAGACAGAAGCCCTGAACCTCACTGGCCAGCTACTTAGACTGAGCTAGAGAACTCCAGGGTCATTGAGAGACTGTCTCCAGCAAATAAACACATCCCACATCCCTCCAAAAGCCAGCAAGACAAACAAATATACAAACAAACACCAAACTACAAGAAAAACAGGCAGAGTACAATGGGGCAAGCACTCAGTGTCAACCTTTGGACTCCACACATATGAAGACCTACATGTGAACATGCCTATCTGCATCCATCATGTACATGCATGCCAATCAGCTTATCAATAATAAGCACCTAATAAATATCCTTCAATTAATGAAAAAATACACATACTTCATGTTTTTTGATTCATGACCATATTGGCAACTTCAACAATTTTGTATTTTCCCTGTTAATGTGGGAATTGTATTACTCCCCAGTTCATTATGGAAGTTCTGATGACATCACTGACTGATATCCACAGTGCACTTGCTCAAGAGGCTACACTTCTGGGTAATCTACTTTATGTTGAAGAGTAATTAATTATTCTGTCCGTGTCTCCCATCTAGGAACGGAGGCATTCAAAACCCATTTGACACTTTATAGTGCATGAAATTCCAGATATGATGGTGGTATTGAAGGCAGATGCAAGGTAGAGGTTTTTTAAAAAAAAATCTATTGGACCAAAGGGGAGTGTATTCTTCAACTGATATTACCGGTAAGACATACCAAATTTAATGATGAGAATCAATTAACTGAACCTTCCGTCAGTCAATCAGTAAAACAATGATCTGAGAATAGGAAAAATATCTAATTTTTCAGAAATATTATCTGAAATTAAGAAAAATAAGTCTAATACAATTCAATCGTGTCTACCATGAGATAAAATTTAATTTCACAAGGTCTTTTATTGTTATTATTTAATGCTATTGAAATTCTTATTTGTTTCTTTGTTTATCTTCTCACATTACTGTGTGTGTACACCATGTTGTGTGTATGGAGGTTAGAGTACCCTGTAAAAGCTGGGAGTAGCAGAGTATGCTTGTAATCCCAGAACTGGAGGGTGCAGAGTTAGACGTGCGCATCATCGGAACTTTCTGGTTACCTCCATTGCCCCAAAAAGGAGGAATTCCAATAGTTCCTCTCAAGGGAGTAATTGTTATAGAAAAATTGCTTTTGGGATGGAAACATCCTACCCACCTAGAAGCTCCTTAAGATAGCCAAGTTAACAACAATGACAAAAAGAGATAGTAAGTTAACAAGTCAAAATAGCTTTAGGAAGTCCCTGAAACTGACAAGATTCACTAGTGAGTCTTCCTATCAGAGAAAGAAAGCCTCAGTCAAATCCTGCCGCAAACAAGATTCTCAGATAAGCCCAGCTGCTGATGAAGTAGAAACAAGCCGAGCAGCCCGAAAAGAGCAAACAGCCCAGCTGCCTGGATGAGGCTGGGTGCAGCTGAGTCACCCGGAAAGGACTCTCCAACCTATTGAGCTGCCTGGATGCTCCACAGTGTGCTCAAGATCCCAGCTTTGTGAGCTGTCAGCCGTGTTGGCTTGGGCCTCGGTGATTCAGCTATGTTTGAGTGATTTCTCCTCCTGTGAGTGTAGCCCTTCATCCATATTCCTGTAAGCAACTCCAGTAAAGCTCACTTGGTTCACCAAATTGGACTTTGGTAATACATACATTTGGTCTGTGCTGGGTTCCCCATCTGGGGTGAGTAGACTGTGTGTTGCGTCTCCCAGGAAAAGTCTGTCACACGACGTAAAGCAGACAGTGATACAGCAAGACACCTGATATGCTACCCCTGGCTCTGTGTGTATGCATGAGAAAGTATACTAGTATACATATGAGCATGTACATATATACAGCACACACAAACACACACACACACACGAGTTACTTAAAGATTCCATGTAAAACTTGTGATTTTTCCCTCCCAGCATCCCAAATCCACATGCCTTCTGTGGTGGTTTCAATGTGACATGGTCCCCATAGGTTTTGATCTTTGAGTCCACGGTTGCCACGCAGGGGTGTGCTTGGGGAGGTTTGGGTGGCGCAACCTTGCTGGAGGAAGTATGTCTCGGAGCACAGGACTTGAGAACGGAAAGCCTCATCCCACTTTTCTCTCCCTATTTCTGCTTGTGTCTGAAGATGGGAGATCAGCTTTTCTGCTCCTGATACCAAGCCTTTCTGCTCTGATTAACTCTTACTCTCTGGAACTAGAAGCACAAATCAACTCCTTATATAGGTTGCCTAGGTCATGGTATTTTATCACAGTGACTGAAAATCGATTAATATACCTAATATATCTAATTAGTTAGATGATCTTGAGGTTATAATATCTACTGGGGCTCACATTCAAGGCTCTCTACATGGCAGAAAGACACGGTGATGAGGCAACATGATGGAAATGTTAACATGACACCTTTTAACTATGTAACAGGGCTTCCCATGGCAGAGACACACTCCACTCCAATCTGAGCGTTTTCTCAGATGTCACAGTCTGTATTCACGAGGTATGGATGGGCAGGGAAAAATATATCATTAGGCAGATGTATTAGAAAGCTACTGCTGGGTCACTTTCCCAGGCTATATTTCCTAGACATATTTTCACATCCATACATAATTTTGTATTTGCTGCTTTCACATTTATTTTTGTGTATTATAGAAGACCCCTATCTTACACAATCCTCTTGAGACCTGGTTCTGCCTAGCTTTTTCCAGTGTGGCTTGTTCTGCCTGTGGATAGTGGGTTAGAGAGCAGAGGTTGGGGGTGGGGAGGGGTTTAAAGAGATGCCTCAGAGGATGAAAGCATGCTGTGAACTTCTAGAAGATCTAAGCTAGATTCCCAGAATCCATGTCCCCGAAGCTCGTAACCACCTTTAACTCCATCTCCAGGGAATCTGATATCTCTGACCTCTCTACATGCACCCACACTCACTTGTGTATAGCCACACCCAGACAAACACATGTACACATGATTAAAAAATAAATTATCAAAAAAAAAAAAAACAACCCAGATTTGGGAGCAGCAACAGTCTTGCCTCTAAATATTATGTATTATTTGCTGTTACAGCTTGTCCGGCTTAGCTCCTGTCCTTACTATCTGACTTCACAGTTTTAATAATGAATCCTTCCAGAGGTCTCCCCTTCCTCATGTTTCTAAATTTCCCAGTGCCACAATTACCTGCCTGTTTCTTGGCGTGGGTCTGGTGGACAGGCTGATCAACATTAAGTGTATCTGTAAGCCTTAACTGCCTGCTCTGGGGTTCTATGCACAAGCCTGAACCCAGGGCTTATCCAGCCATGGACTGGATAGATTATGTGTGCCCTTTACATATTACTTGTGATAAAAATTAACTTACAAATTAGGCGCTAGCAATCAGCCACAACTACTAGAAATAAAACAAATGTATGAATTTTTTTTCCAGAATTTTCCATTCAATACTTTCTGACCACAGATGACTATGGGTAATGAAGGGCATAGAGAACGGACATGAACAAGGGGTGACTACTTGTTTAGCAAAGTCCTGCTCCGCAGGCTGGGTGACTGCTTTTGGCTCTGTGAGCCAGGCTAAGGGGTAAAATGCCCTGCTTTGATTAAGAAATCCCTTGGGAGTTCTGAATATGCTTTGCAGCCAGAGTGTCTGATCGGTCTGTGCTCTCTGATGTAATAACTCTGGATTCTATCAGTGCACAGTACACTGAGTAAATGTAGGGTCAACAGCCGGTTTATAAAGAAGTACAATATTTTATATAATTAAGGCTAGGAAATATCCAGCAGACATGGAGTGGTTTTCTTTCTAGTCTCGTTCCTATGAAGACAATATGTCAGTGACCCAAGGATGGTACCCTTAGCAATTTATTAAACCTGTGCAAAGAAGAATGCTTTTCTCCCTGTTTTGCATTCTTTTGTTTAAGTGTCTCTGGAGCCCCAGTACAGTGATGCATGCTGGGAATCAGTTCAGGAGGCTGAGGCAGGAGGATCTTGAGTTGGAGATAAACCTGAGCTATGTAGCAAAATTGTCTCAAAACACTTAAAGCCACAAAAATATTTTAAAAGACCTTTCTGGGCCTACTTGTAACATCAGAAGCCCTTTTCTAAGATAAGAAACAGGGTCTCCTGCATTCTCTGTTAACCGCAGGTAGCAGAGCTTCTCAGGGTTGCTCCCTGCAGTGTCTCCTGAGTTTGGGACACACTAAACAAATGAAGGACTTTAGTGCAACAGGTCAGGGCAGAAAGAGATCAGAAGGGTGGCCTCCTAGAATTCAGAGGTTTCCGGAAATGATGTACCTCGTACAGGAATCCCAGAGCCTGGGTTTCATGGAATGCTACTTTGGAATGATTTTCCCCTCAGTGGCTGCAAGATCTGAAATCTGCTATATATACCCTCCACCCCCCACTCCACCCCCCCAGTTTGGGTCAGTTTTCACCCATCTATGACAGAGTGGCAGCTCTGGTTTGAATGTCATTTCATGCCTGATAAAATTTCACCAGGCATTTTAACTTTTAACTTCTTTTATTGACTTACTGTGCAGACGGAGAGAAATGTTTAGAAAGGGAAAAAAAAAAAAACTTTCAACGGGGATTTAGTGAAGTCATGTTTCAGTAAAGGAAGGAAATGCCATTGACTTTATTAAAGCTGCCTAATGTTTTCCACAAACTCTAGAAATAATGCGTTGTGTCTTGGTGACCTACAATAGCAGCTGACTGCCTGCACATGATGGAAATTCTATTTGGATTTGCTAAAAATTAACTATGTAATGCCCTGCTGTCTGTGTCATACTGGATCTTGTGTCTGATTTAGTCTATCCCACTGTTTTCAAAGCAACCAAAAGTCATTTCCACACAGGTTAAGTGTTCTGAAGCTTCCCGAGGAGGGGCTGCAAGGTATGGAGAGAGGTCATGTAGATGCCCTGTGCCCTGGGTCCCTGAGAATATGGGGTCCTAGATGCTCGGGCAAAGGTGGCTTTAGCTTCTTCCTTTACCTGCCTTCATAGCAGCTGAACCTAGAAGACCTTGCTCCCACTCTGCCGGTCCCCTCCCTCCCTCTGCCTGACTTAATCTGGCCTGCTGAAGTTGTGATAAAACAAAAGGGAAGTGTTTGATTGCGAGAGCACACCCTTTGGAGTGGGTCCAGAGAAAGAGTTCGTTAAGGAAAGTGAGAGACCTGCCTGGGAGTGAGGAAAACAATAGTCTCAGAGAAGGGGAAAAAAAAAAAAAAATCACACCATAGGTAGAATGCAGAAGTGCCCGAGAAGGTCTGCAGGGCAGAGTTCAGAAGAGAGCTTGCTTGCCTAAGGAGCCCTCTCTGAAGATTTACTGCCGCAGCCACAGCTGGGAAGGGGATCCAGAGAAAAGATGTTCTGCCCTGACTAGCTTCACAGGAAGTCTGCAGGGCTGGGATTCTCTGGCAGGCCAAGGAGAGGGAGTGCTCAGCCTGCAGCTTGGGGACAGAGGACTTCCAGTTTGTTTTTAAAGAGACCCCCTTCCAAGCAGCGTTTGTGATGACTAGGCACAGATGTCTCAAAGCAAAGAAACCACTCTGCAGGCAAGATGTTCCCAGTCTGTCCAGACCCATCCATCCCCAAGGGGACCACGCCTCCTCTGCCCCTCCCCCTGCCCCAACAAGCTCAGGGATCTTCCTGCAGCCTTCAGGCTCTTGGCTGAGAGGACCGCCACCTTCGTGAAGGTCTGATTGCTGTCTGTCCTTTTACCTTGTAGGGTTGGGCCTAGTCTCTTGCCATAAGACCCAAAGCCTTCCTTTACTGCAGAAACTGCACCCACGCTATCTCTGCCTTGGGCTGCGTGCATGTCCGGCAGGAGACACACTTTCTTTCATGCTATAGTAGTCAAAATGATGTAGTTAGGAGGACAAAAACATCAGCTTTAAGAACTTTGTTTTCTCATCTATGTCATGAGAAAAGATCACTGCCCTTTTACTCGGGAAACCGAAGCTGGATAAGCAGAAGTGATTTGAATAAGGGCACAGTAGTGTGTAGCCATTGATGCTAGTGAGCACTTGTATCCCTCTCCTGGATGGACTGATGTCATCTTGAGAACTCATTCTGGGTCATAGATCAGGCTCTATCTAGGAGAAGGAAGGCAAATGAGATTCTGGGCGTTTTTCACACAAAAGACAGGAAAACAGCCCATCTGGTCCATCTGGTCCCGGCGTAAATCACACTAAGTGAGGGAGAATAGGGACAGAAATGCAGAGCCGGGATTCCTGCCCCAGCCACATGCTGAGGCTGACCCTAATGAACTTGAGCTCAGCTCTGGGGGAACCAAGGAGGGGCTGACCTGTCGGTAGCAGTGGCAGAGAAGGAAATGCTAAGGAATTCTTTGATAACAGACACAGGTTCCCCACTCAGTTTTTTCAAGAACTGAGAGAAACACAGTAGGGGGAAAGTATGGGCGCTCCCTCTTCTCTAGGCACTGCGGAGGGACAAGGTACAGTGTGTGGAGGGTCAGCGAACTCTAAGTGTGGAATAAAACTTCACTAGCACAGGCTCTCAGGAAAAAAAAAAAAGACCCAGGAAACTTCTAGTTGCTAGCTAAATATGTTTTATTTCTTCCCTCATAGTCAAAAGGTCAGGTTTTTCTTTTTCTTCTTTTTCTCGTTTCTTTTCTTTCTTTCTTTTCTCCTTTGAGGGTAGAATGGGGGAAGATAAACTGCTTTTCTGAAATCTTTTATTTCTGATTTCCCCCCTTACTGCTGAGTTCTTGCTAATAGGATGGAAATTAAAATTATGTAGCGGACACTTAGGAAAGTCCCTCAAGGACAAGCAGACAGATTCCCAATCTTCTCTTCATCATAAGCTATAAAGTAAGGTGCCAGGGACAGCAGTGTGGATGGTCGGGCCTATGTCTCAAATGACATCTTATTGGCAGTATACACCTCTGAAGTGCCTTTTCCCAAATTCCCTACCTTCTGCACAAGAAAGAATATTCTCTGACTTGGTTAGACCATTGTGATTATGCCCGTTATTAGCTGTCAAAGCCAACCTCTGACTGATTCAGAAACTAATACATAGGTAATACACTAACATGAATCCTTAGTACAAAATAAGCCAATAAGTACAAGAGGAGAATCATAACTGGCAGTCTGTAGTATTCACAGCCACCTTTTATGTGAGGATGCCTTCGAGCTTTGAGATTCACCCTCTACCCCCATTCAAACTTAGGGCTTTGCGCATGGTAGGTAAGTTCTTGAGCCTTGAGACCGGAACACTTTTAATAGCTCACGTATGTCCTTTGTGAAAGGACCATCTTTGGGAAATAGGAATGTGAATTCCCATCTGGTGTTTTCACCCAGTCTCTGAGGTGGAGTCACACTGGGTTATAGAGACCTCACAAGACAGAAAAGAATGAACTGTATCTGTCTTGGCTAGCAGTCTTCACCTTTAAGATCTTTCTCCTAAGGGACTCACCGACTTCTAGAAGATGCTGACTCCTTTGGCTTTGATACTAGTCTGACCATTTGATATAGGAGACCACAGAGGTCCACCATTGGGCAGGACCCAAGATCATCAAGGGTAATGAAGGACCCAAAAGCCATCACAGGAACTTCAAATGGCAAGTAGAACCCAATGGTAAAGAATAAAGACTAAAACGGAGTTGAGTTAATTTGCAGAGTTGGACAGAGATGCGGGGAAGTGTTGTGTTATCAATTGTCAAGCAATTCTAGAGCACTGTCTGTTCCTGTTTGTTGTTGTTGTTGTTGTTGCTGTTTTTTGAAGGGGGATGTGAAGTCTCAGGATTTTGACTGGACTTTGTACATTTCTGTGACAGTGTGATAGATAGTCTGAATAAATGACTGTTTAGCAAAATATAAGGTGCTATGCCAGTAGACTGTTGCTGTTGGAGTGTTTGGGTACTGACTGTTATGAGTCAATTGAATCCAAAGAGGCTTTTAGGAAAATAAGTTAGGGTACATGGTGTTGTCAAGTGAATTTACCTAAATAGGTTTTTTTTTGTGTGTGTGTGCATTATGTGTGTGGGAAAGGATATATGAAATATTGGAAGCTGTTTTGTTTTAATTTCCCAACAAAGTAATCCTTTCTTCCAAGATTCTGATTGGAGGATACCACACAAGAGGCTTAACCAGGTTGCAAATATGTGTAAATTCTACCAAGGTAACCTCCCCCTAGAGGAAGCATGCAACTCACTTCTTTAGATCTTTATCGTATATGATTTCCTTTTAAATCATTTGCCTACTTTACCTTCCTTCTCAGAAAACAAAATAAGAGACCAAAACTCCACAAGCAAGACAAGCAATATCCCTAGTGTTTCATTTCAATCTCCTAGATTACTTGTAGGAACACAATACATACTATTCATGAAGCATTTCCTCCTATTTTTTAAATAGGAAACTACAATATTCATGGGCAATCCTCAAGTTTCATTGTGCACAATAACCACTGTGAGATGTGTTGAATGCATCCCTGGGCCCAGGCCTTCTGGGATACTGTTCTGGTCACTCATGCCTTAGTTGGTAGCTGCAGTTTCTCAAGGCAGCACCGTGGTCTATGTTTACGTAATGAAGTCTCTTTCTGATGAATACGTGAAATTACTTGTTTTATTTGATTATTTCCATGTGAAGATGGTACATTTTTAAAAACCGTACGCTGGAATAATGGGAATAGCATCATGCAAGTAGAGAGGGCAGCAGTTCTCACAGTCACTGTGCTTGTGTGCCTTTGAGATCCTCATTGCTATTCAGCCATTTTGATGGATGCCACCATGTCTGTGGTACCTGACCATGTCACCTAAGCACATACCCTTCTCTGCTGGGCTGACTCAGCTGATGACTGAATTATAATAGTGTTGAGGCGAAGAAGCCTTCTCATTCTTCTCACATGCTGTACCAGCTGTTTTACGTCATGACCTACAGAGGGTGTATTCCCTGCTTAGGGACTTTCTAACATCGTCGACAATGTTAGGAATGATATTATGCTTGAGAAGTGACATCCATGTCTGTAATATACTGTGCTTTTTACCTAGAAACTTGTATAGTGTAAACTACAGATTCTTTTTTTAACCCTCTTCTTTCACTGAGCCTATGTGCTGTTTTGATCCATTTTTGAGTCCACTTGTGAGAAACAGGACAAAGCTGGGTGGAGGAGTGAGTGGACTAGCCTGTAGTTATCAGTGTTTAAGCACTAGAAAAGCCAAGTCAGAGAAACCTAGCACATCCATCCTCGGGGTACGGAGAGTCAGGGTTCAGGGAAAAGAGGAAGGCTGGAGTGGCAGGAAGCAGCAGGATGACAAGGAAGGGAGTGAGTGAGATGCATGAGAGAGTCCAAGTAATTTCCATGACTGTGTCTGGGAGTCTTCGGCTTCATTTTGCTAACCCAAAGCCCATATCCCAGATATACAAGCCTCTGTGGCTCACATTTGGACATTCAAGGCATCTAGTTCTTTTAACTGTCTAATCAAGATCTATTGCAACATTTTATTTTAGTATTCTAAAAAAGTCCTTGGGGCACCTAATGGCCACTTACCTCAGTATCTTCAAGCAATCTTGCTATAACTTCTCTGTATACTTCACATGCCTTGAAAGCACTTAAGGGGCCACGTTGGCCAGGATGTGCTACCCTGATTCACTTCAACCTGCTCATATTCAAGGTGCCAGGGTAGCGGTAGCGAGCATCACCCAAAGCTCTGAAGTTGACAATACCGCTGTGTCCTCTTCACTGTCATTATTGAGAAATTCTTCTTCTTCCTAGCTGACGTCAGCCTTAGTCTTGGAGTGTTGGGCAGTATCTTGTCTCCTGTCTGATAAATCTCCTTCTGGAAAGGTGAGGTTTGCTTTGTTTTGTTTTAATCACTGTCTGATTTTTCCCATGTAGCTACAGTGCATTGCTAGAACCTCTCACAATACATTAATCCTTGCATTATTCCTCCATCTATCTGAGTCTTCAGACTCAAACCTCACGGCAGACATCTGGGAGACCATTTCTGCTGCTGGTTAGACAGGCTTAGAATGTCTTTGTCTCTAAGGGGGCCAGACACCTTCTTCTGGCGTCCGTGTTTTGGTATAAGCCTTAATGGGTTTGGTTTGAAGATTTATCACCTACGTAGAAAACTTGACTTAACACTTAACACACAAGAAGAGCCCATGTGCTTGCTTTCTCAAGAAACCTGGGAGCAGCCAATGTGAGCAGCTGAATAACTTCAAAGTTGGTGGATATATACATACATATAGTGTGCCTATAATATACAATATATATCATGTAATATATAGTAATAAGTATTTATTATATATCTTATGTATTATCTGTATAATAGAATTCTTAGGACTATAGTATTTTCTTTACCAAGTCCAGGGCTTAATTATCAGCCTCCAAAAATAAATGTGTAGTCTTATCTCCTGAATTGATCCCAAAGTTATTTTCAGTTAGAAAGAGTAAATAATAAATAATGAATTACCTTTGGCCTGAATTGGGCCTCCTTTAAACCGTTGTGAGTAAATGAGATCCCAGTACTAACTTGTTTTTTCTAGGGGATACTCTTCTCTCTTTCTTGGGAGAAAGTATCATGTCAATCAACAGGGCTCTGTTGTCAGAAACACTTAGCATCATCATATGTTAGCTATACGACCTTGGGGGAAATTCCTTTAAGTCTGTAAGTCTCAGTTTCCGGATCAGCCAATGGAGATAGACAGATAGCACTGTCTGAAGGCCATGATATATGAGACATCTAGTTTAGAGCTCAGCAAGTGATAACTGTTATTATTAATTTCCATTTTTAAAAGTCCTTCAAAGTCACCCTGAGGGTGCACATATATGCTTGTCCTCTTCCTATTAGAAAAGCAAAAAGAAAGACAGATTCCAGCATGGCTGCTACTGGTGTTGTGGAGAGGGGACTAATTAGCTGAATAAGCTCTTTTAAATATTTGGGGTCAGTTGAAGAGTTGGTGATAGGAACAGCTACTGAAGGCATCTATCTTATTAAACCATGGTAGGATGCCTAAAGGGTTTAAATTTGTTTAACAGACTTTTGTTGCATATCAGCTATGTCAGGCATGTGGTTAACAGTCCCTATAAGCTCAGTAGAGTTAGATGCTCACACTTGTCTCTGCTTTCACCCAACTTTGCCTCTGACCAATCTGTACTGGAAGAGGTGGGCTTTGAAACGTGGCTGTGGAGGACACACAGCAAGCGTCAGCCATCTTCACTCACATCTAGCGCATTGGCATATAGAGTCACAAGGAAGAGAATCTTAGGGGGATGAGGAGAGCAGGAAGGATAACAGTGACTAGCACATTCCAGGAGAAAAAGAAATCAAAGGTCATCCCAGCCGGCAGAAAACCAGTGCATTCAAGCAGCAGTAATTTCTTTTTTCTTTCTTGTTTTACAAACTGGAAATAGATTTTTTTCCCCACAAAATATATCCTGATTATGGTTTCCCCTCCCTCTTCTCCTCCTCCCAGTATCTCCCCATTTTCCCAAGAAAATAATAAATTAAAGTAAGATAAAACAAAAACGAACGTATCAGAATAAGACACAACCAACAGAAAAAGAGGAGCCCAAGAGAAGGCATGAGAAACAGAGACACACTCATCTGCACACTCAAGAATCCAATAAAAACACTATACTAGAAACTGTAATGAATATGTAAAGGGCCAATATGGTAAAAAGAGAGAAGAAAAATGTAAATAAAATAAAATTAAAATAATAAGGTAAAAATTTTTAAAAATTAATAAGGAAAAAAGGAAAAACCCTGACATGACATTATGAAACAAGGAACCTCCAAAGTTGCCCTTGAGTTCATTCCTTTTGCCCTTTTACACCTGGGCATGCAGTCTACCCTTAAGAGTAGTTTGTTCCCCGGTGTTATGTCAGTGGAGGAATCTAAATATTCGTTTGCAAGAGGTTGTCAGTTGGGGATGGCTTCTGGGTTTGGAAAGGGGACATGTGTTCACGTCCCCTTTCAGCTCTAGGACCCCATCTGGTGCAGACCTTTGCAGACCTTGCGTATGCTGCCTCAGTCTCTGTGAGTTCATATGTGACTCGAGCGTGATGATTTAGAAGGACAACTTTTTTCTTGGTGTCCTCCTTCTTCTCTGGCTCTCATATTTTTTTTCTGCCTCCTCTTCTACAGGCTTTCCTGAGTTTTAAGGGGGAGTTATTTGATGGAGACATCCTGCTCAGGGTTGAGTGTTCCAAAGTCTCTCACTCTCTGACTAATGTTTGGCTGTAGGTCTCTACTGCAGGAGGAAGCTTCTCTGATGGTAGTTGGGCAAGACCCTGAGATAGCAGAATGCCATTAGGGGAACTTTTTTTTTTGTTCGTTTTTCGAGACAGGGTTTCTCTGTATAGCCCTGGCTGTCCTGGAAATCACTCAGTAGACCAGGTTGGCTTCGAACTCAGAAATCCACCTGCCTCTGCCTCCCGAGTGCTGGATTAAAGGTGTGCGCCACCACTGCCCGGCTTTTTTTAAAAAGATTTATTTACTTTATGTACGTTCACTACAGATGGTTGTGAACTACCATGTGGTTGCTGGGAGTCGAACTCAGGACTCCCTGAGTCATAGTCAGTGCTCTTAACCATTGAGCCACCACTTTAGCTAGGGGAACTTTTAATGACATGATTTTTGCTTGTTTGTTTGTTTAGAACAGTAATATTTGCTATTCTGCTTTGTCTCTAGGCTATCTAGTCTCCGGTTCTTGACGACTCAAATAGTGTCAGGTATGGGCTCTGTCCGTGGTAAGCAGTGTTGGCTATGGATTCCATCTCATAGAGTGGATCGGAAGTCAAATCAGATGTTGATTGGTTACTCCCATAAGCTCTGTGCCATCGTTGCCCTAGTATTTCTTGCAGTCAGGACACCACTGTAAATCAAAGGGTTGTAGCTGGGTTGGTCTTTACAAAGGTGTTTCTCCTTGGTAGCGTGCAGAGTCTCTTCCTGTATCAAAGATGCTAGAATGTAGGGGTGAAAGTTCTATGTGGGCACCAGCTCTACTTCTCCATGTTCATGATGTACAGAGGCGCTGTCTTCAGCAGTGGGGCCTTGACACCAGTTTGTGAGAGTAACCTATAGTTTAGGCAATAGCTTGGGTTTTTTTTTTTTCAGAGATTTCCATGGAATCCTTTTAGCCAGCAACTCAATTATATGAAACCCAGTCCCCGAACTGGAGGCTTCGTTTAGATTACCTTCATATCTGTATTTTTAGGATGCTTCCACTGTATTGTTTCCACTCTCCTCATCCTCACGTGACCCTTAATCTTAGCTTCTCTCCCAGTATTCCCTCTCTCATCCCCTTTCTTTCCCCTCTTCACTTGATCTTCCTACTCCAGTCACTCCCATCCACCATCCGTAACTATCTATTCCATTTCCTTTGCTAAGGGAGATCCATCCCTGCATCCCCAGTCCCTTACTCTATGCATAACATCTGTGATTCTCTGCATTGTAGCTGTTTTATTGATTTTATAGCTACTAGCCACATATAAATAATGTATATCACATTTGTCTTTCTGGATCTGGATTACTTCATTTAGGATTTTTTCTAGTTTTATCCACTTGTTAATTTCATGATTTCCCTTTTTCTAATGACTTAGTACTTAGATGTATCATAATTTCTTTATCCATTTTTTTTTTTGAGGGACATCTAGCTTATTTCCAATTTCTGGCCATTGTAAACAAAGCAGCAATGAACATGGTTGAGAAAGTGTCTCTGTGGCAGGATGAAGTGTCCTTTGGGTATCTGCCAACAGAAGTATGTTGTAGAAAATATTTAATCCCAATCTAGGTTTCTGCACCGCCTTTGATCATTCAGTCCCCAGATAAAAGACACACAACCTTTATATTTACAATAAACCTTAAACAGCATGAAAGCTGGGCAGATGTCTACCCTCTATGCTATTAGAATCTACTTTCCCAGCAATAGTCCCAAGTTATAATTTGCCATGTTCCATCTGGGCAGCTCTTATCTCTAGTTGGCCAGCCCTCATGGCTATGTTTCCATAGTTTACCTACTCTATGGCAGCTTCCTCCTCTCTCTGCCTTCTTCTCCCTCCTCAAGGTTCCCCTCAGACCCCAAGCCCAGAAACCACCAGTGCCCAGCTATAGGCTGTAAGTATCCACCAATCAGAGATAATTTGGGGGTCAAGGTTACATAGCATTGATTGTGTCTGTGTGCGCATTCTCTCAATCCCGGGAGCAACCAGACCTTAGTGGACAATATTTAGTGTTGCAACACATAGCAAAAGACCAAACTTCATCAGCAGGATCTTGGGGTAGATCAATTCACAACTTTCTGAAGTACTGCCATATTAGTTTTCATAGTGGCTGTACAAATTTGCACTCCCACTAACAGTGGATCAGTGTTCCCCATACTACACATCCTTGCTTGCATGAGCTGTCACTTGTGTTATTGATCTTAGTCACGCTTATTGGTGAAAGACGAAATCTTAAATTAGTTTTGATTTGCATTTCCTTGATGTCTAAGGATGTTGAACATTTCTTTAAGCATTTCTCAGTCATTTGAGTTTTCCCTTTTGAGAACTGTTTAGATCTATAACCCATTTTAAATTGGATTATTTGGTTTCTTGATGTATAGCTTTATGAGTTCTTTTTTTATTTTTAATATTAGTCTTCTGTTGGATGTGGAGTTGGTAAAAATATATATATATATATTTTTTACCAAAAAATTATGTTTAGGTTTTCAATCCATTTGAAGTTGAGTTTTACGCAGGGTGATAAGTATGGATCTATATAGATTTTTCAGCATGGAGCCATCCAGTTTGACCAGCACTATTTTTTGAAGACGCTGTCTTTTTTTCCCAGTGTGTATTTCTGGCTTTGTATTTAAAAAATGAGGTTTCCATAGGTGTGTGGGTTTATGTCTGAGACTTCAATTCCATTCTGTTGATTGGCATATCTGTTTTTGTGCTAACATCATGTTTTTATTACAATCACTGTGTAAATAAATATAACTTGAAATCAGGAGTGGTAATGCCTCAATTTTTCTAATTATTTAAGATTATTTTAGCTATCCTAGGATCTTTTCCATATGAAGTTGAAAATTGGCCTTATAAGATCTGTGAAGAATTTTATTGGAATTTTGATGGGAATTGCATTGGATCTGTAGATTGCTTTTGATAGGGTGGCAATTTTTACTATGTTAATACTACTGAATTGTGATAACTTTTTTTTTTGTTCTAGATATGTAGTTCAGCTGTTAGTGTGAGAGTGCTCCACTTTGTTGTTGTTTTGCTTCCTCCTCCTCCTCCTCCTCCTCCTCCTCCTCCTCCTCCTCCTCCTCCCCCTCCTCCTCCCCCTCCTCCTCGTCCTCCTCCTCCTTCATGTAGGTACGTAGTGCTATGAACTTGTCTTTTATAACCACTTTTGTTGTGTCCCACAAGTTTTGGGGATGTAGTGTATTCATTTTCAATCAATTCTAAAAAAGTCTTTAATTTTTTATTTCTTTCTTGACCTATTTTTGTTCAGTATAGAGTTGTTCAGTTTCCATGAGTTTTAAACTTTCTGTTGTTGATATATAGCTTTAACCCGTGGTGGTCAAATAGAATGCAGGGTGTTATTTCAGTTTTCTTCTACATTTTGAGACTTGCTTGTATCTGAGCATATGGTTAATTTTGGAAAAAGTTTCATAGGGTTTTGAGAAGAGGGTTATTCTTTTGTTGGTAAAAATTTCTGTAAATATTGGTTAGGCCCATTTGTTTTATGATGTCAGTTACCTCTAATATTTCTTTGCTAAAGTTTTGTCTGGATGACCTGTCTATTGGCCAGAGTGGGGTATTGAAGTCTCCCACTATTAATGTGTGAAGCTCAATGTGTGATTTAAGGTTTAGCAATGTTTTTCCTAAGAACTTTGGTGCCCTTGGGATGAGTGCAGGTGTTAGGAATTGCAATGTGTTCTTGGTAAATTTTCCTTTGGGTAATATGTGATGTCCTTCCCCATGTCTTCAGACTAGATTTTGCCTGAAGTCTATTTTGTCAGATATGAAAATGGCTACATCAGCTTGCTTCTTAGCTCCATTTGCTTGTAATATCTCTTTTCATCCTTTATCCTAAGGTAATGTCTGTCCTTGTTGTTAAGGTGTGTTTCAGGGATACAGTGGAAGGTTAGATTGTGTTTTTGGATTTATTCTGGTAGTCTGTGTCTTTTAATTGGAGATTTGAGACCATTGATGCTGAGATATATCAATGAGCAATGTTGGTTGATTTCTGTTACTTTGGTGTTGTTGATGGTGGTGGAAGTGTGTGTGTGTGTGTGTGTGTGTGTGTGTGTGTGTGTTTGGTTTTATAGTCTGGAATTATTTATTCCCTGTGTTTTTATGGGTGTAGTTAGCTTCTTTAGATTGGACTTTTTCTTCCAGTGCCTTTTGTTAGGCTTCTGAATTTGCAGATATTTACTATTGGTTTATCATGGAATGCCTCATATTCTCCATGTATTATGATTGAAAGTTTTGCTGGGTATAGTAGTCTGGGCTGGCATTTGTGGTCTCTTGTGGTCTGCAGAATATTAGTCCAGGATCTTCTGGCTTTCAGAATCTCCACTGAGAATTCAAGTGTAATTGTAATAGGTCTGCTTTCACATGCTGCTTGGTCTTTTTCTTTGAGAGGTATTAGTATTCTTTCTTTGTTCTATACATTTAGTGTTTTGATTATTATGTGCCAAGACTATCTCTTCTGGCCCAGTGTATTACAAATTTGCATACTTTTTGAACCTTGACAGACACATTCTTTTTATGGCTATGAATTTTTTTCCCTATGATTTTGTTGAAAATGCTTTCTGTGTATTTGACTTGGGATTCTTCTCCTTCCTGTATTCCTATTATTCTTAGGTTTGGTGTTTTCATGCTCTCTCAGATTTCCTGGATGTTTTGTGCCAGATTTAACATTTTCTCTGACTGAGGCATTTCTTTCTTCAATACCTGAGATTCTCCAGTCCATCTCTGGTACTCTGTTCATAAGACTTGTCTCTGAGGTTCCTATTCTAGTTCCTAAATTTTTCATTTCTAGATTTTCTTTGTTTTGGGTTTTCTTTATTGGTTCAATAAAGAACTTTCAGTTCAATAATAAACAGTCTCAATTGGTGGTTTAGTCCCTGGGAGCTCTGAAGGTCTAGTTAATTGATACTGTTTTTCATCGTATAGGGTTGCAATCCCCATCAGCTTCCTCAGTCCTTTCCCTAACTCTTCCATTGGGGTACCTTGGCTCAGTCTAATGGTTGGCTGTGAGTATCTGCATCTGTCTTAGTCAGGTGCTAGCAGAGTCTCTCAGAGGACAGCCATACCAGGCTCCTCTCTGCAAGCATATCTTGGTGTCCGAGTTTGGTGTCTGTGGATAGGATGGATCCCATAGTGGGGCAGTCCCTGGATGGCCTTTCTTTCATCCTCTGCTCCATTATTGTCCCTGCATTTCCTTTAGACAGGGACAATTCTGGGTTAAAAAATTTTTAGATGGGTATGTGGCATCATACTACAACCAAAGAGTATACATGGGCTTGTCCATGGCTCCCACTACATATGTAGCAGAAGACTGCCTCATCCACAGGGGAGGCACTTGGCCCTGTGGAGGCTTGATGCCCTAGAGAAGGAGGATGTTAGAGGGGTGAGGCAGGAGTGGGTGGGTGAGCACCTTATTAGAGGCAAAGGGGAGGTGGGGGAAACATTGGGAGGTTAGTGTAGGGGAGACCAGGAAGGGGAATAATATTTGAAATGTAAACAAATCAAATGATTAATAAATAGAAACATAGTCTTGAAGTATTCATTCATTTCGTCTACTATTTGTCTGTGTTTTCATAGATTTCTTTAAGGGATTTGTTTTGTGTTTCGGTCATGTTCCAGCACTTACTTTGTTGGTAAGTGTGTTTGTCTGTAGTGAAGACATTGTCCTGGTTGTTACTGACTGTTTTTATGCTGGCATCTAGGCATCTGGGGTTGGGAAGGCTGTAGTTCTAGACCAGTGCTTCTCAGCCTGTTGATCATGACCCGTTTAGAGTCTCTTTTCACAAAGATCATATGTCAGTCATTCCACAGAGGCCATTAGCCTGGTCTTGAAGGCTTGAAGGAACTTCAGATCACCTTGTTGTCACAAAACTACAGAACGTTTGAATCCCATAATCTTTTCATGTTTTGCAAGAGTGTAAAAAAGTAAAAGGCAAGCAAAGGCCAGGAGAGAAGAGGAAGAACAGAAAGCCCTTTAAAAAGGAGGGAGGAGATACTGGGTCCCATCAGAAACCCGCAAATGAGTAAGGGAGAGATCCTGTGTGGGCCTTCAAGATCGAATTAGCTTTCTTAGGCTTCCTGGGGGGCCTGCTGATTTCTAGGCTGGGCACTATACTGGCCCAGTAAGTATCAGGACTGTTTAAATTGGTAGTAGTGGGCAGAGAAGTCAGAAGTCTCCTCCAAATGCTTGTTGGAATGTAGTGCTTTGCTTTAGATTCATACACACTGCCATATTTTGGATGATAACTGGACATGGGCATCCACTTAGTGCATGTACATGGACAACACTCAGTTCATTTTTATTTCTATCTCACTCAAAAAACAAAGAGGTATATCCTTCTCACTTTGATATGTCTCAGATCTGGGATGATGGAAGTGAAGGTGCCTGCCTTTTCACCAAGTGTCTACTTTTTCTCTGCTTTGTTGAGCCGATCTTTTAGTGTGGAAGAAATACTTTTGTGATACAGAGAAAACAAGTAGGGCAGAGAGTGGCTGAATATGTGGTTTTGATCATGGATGCGAGTAGGAGTGTCTGGGATTGGGTTCCAGCTTTGCCAGTGTCTGTGCTATGTGATCTTGAGTGAGTTACTTAACCACTAGATGTCCTAGTTATTAAAAAAGGATGTGCTAAGTTGAATTAGCAGTAGAATCTGGGCCTGGAGTGTGGGTGAAATGGGATATTCCTTGTAAACCATCCAGCATACAGTATATGATACAAGTTTGCTCTTAGAGCATAAATAGTCCTTCAATGAGTATCAGCGAACTTAATAATGTAATACATTTCTTGTTCATGAGCTTTAGGAGAAATCTTTTTTTTTTTTTTTTTGTAATTTAGGCCAGGAAGTATAAAGGCATGCATAGTTAGAATGCTTCCTAATGATAATCTCATGGTAAGAGACCGTGTTCTTTCTGTGGGAGCAAGGAAAGCTGGAACTGGTGAGAATCACCATTTGAAATAGGCTTCAGAGATAAAGTCCCTAGGAAGGGATATGTCACTCAGTGAAAGGATTTAGGAAATTTAGCTGTAAGTTCTATTCATAAGGGATAGAATGGGGCACCACAGAACAAATTGCAATCCAGAACACTTGTGGTTCTGTGAATAAGCAGCTGAGTGTGTGTATCTCTCTCTCTCTCTCTCTCTCTCTCTCTCTCTCTCTCTCTCTCTCTCTCTCTCTCTCTCCTGTGTGTGTGTGTGTGTGTGTGTGTGTGTGTGTGTGTGTATGTGTGTAGGGAGTTGGGTAGACTGGAATTAAGAATGAAGTTGAGGTAAGGTGGTTTGTAAGAACTACAAAATGTTCCCTGTGGTCAAGGGGTGTGGGTAATGCATGAAACCCAGGCTCATGTTTGAGGTTTGCTTTGTGCATTTCTCTATGAGTTGCTCCAGCAATTTTTCATCTTGATCTGCTGAAGACATCTGTAGCCCTTTGAGTGCAGCAGCGTGGCATGTGTGGGAGAATCTGGCACATCTGAAAGCTCTTCCTGAAAGCAGACCCAGTGAGGAGAGACTGTGCTGTTGTAGGTCTGGAGTGAAAGACAGAGTGGGTAACCTCTACAGACAAGGGACTTTTTTCTTGTTTTTCACTGGTAGGAATCATTTCTAAGGGTCGAGGTTTCCCCAGGTATTCACCCATACCTCATGCACAGAGCAAAGTTTATTTATAAAGTACCCTCTCATCCAATCAAGGATCAATTCCCTTTCCCTTTTAAACCATTTCTGTAATACAATTAAGGGCAAAGAGTTTAAGAGATGTTCCATTAAAAAATATAGTTAAAACAGAAAGCTGGAGGGAAGGTGGTCAGTACAGATGGAGAAGAATGACGAGGGACAAGCAACCATCACACTAAAGACCATCATCCTTGCTCTCAGCAGATAAAACTTTGATTGGCCTTGAATAAGGCCTAACTCAAGATGGGCTACATAGAGTCTTCTGAATAGGGAATAGGAGAGCAGATACTCAGAGGATTGTCAGTTATTGTTCATTGGTGAGAGCCACAGCATATAAAATTATAGGTACTGTGAAGGTCATTCTTTTTTTTCATATGGGGAAAAACAGTCTTTATGAAGAAGAATGAAATTGACAAGCATAGTAAAACAGAGACTTCATATAGATTTAGTCTCCTGGTCACAGATGTTGCTGAAGGTGGCCTGAATCTGCCTTTTGAGAGATGTGGTGTGTTTGTTTTAAAAAAAAAATCCTTTAAAAATAGAAGTAGTCAACTTCTTGTCTCTATAATGACAATGACTATGATGGTGATGATGACAAAATGCAGATAATTAATTCATAGAGAGAATAGGTTTGTTTGGGCTCATAGAAGTATAGGCTTTGTATTTACTGATTACCTCTACTGTTTTTGTCCCCTGTGGCAAAACAGCATTCCTGGCAGGGATTTTGTGGCAGAAAATAAAAACTGTTTAATTCTTGAGCCAGAGAACAAACAGAAAAAGAAGAAGGGTCCCTCCTTTGCAATAATCCACATGAGAGCATCCCTCACTAACCTACAGCCTCATGCTAGGTCATACCTACCAAAAGTTCCATTACTTCTCAGTAGTATTCTCCTTGGGCAAAGCCAATTCCTGGGTGTTTGAGGGGTCTTTGGGCATCTAAACTGTATGACCAAAGCTGGCTTATTGCTAAATTTTCTGCTTTTGATGTTATAGACTGATTTATACTGGTGTGTTGAAAAAAATATGGATAGCATCTAAAATCTTTATGGAAAAAGTAAAGTTGAAAATCTCTTGGCCAAACTGAGGAGATCAAAGCACACCTTTCTATTTATACTTGATGCTGTATGTGGGCTAAAGAATGGTCCCACGGGCAAAAGAAGGTGCATGCTGTCCCTGAGCCACAATTTTCATAAGTAGTATTGGTAGTCAAGCTATTCTCAAAGTTAGAGAGACCTAAGACTTGGAAAAATATACATTGACCTTAAGTAGCATATCCCTATAATGATTACTTCAGTCATTTATCATTTAAAATTTATCATTGTTAGTGTGAATGTGTGTGTGTGTCCACATACAAGCATGCATGCCATGTCATAGATGCAGATGTTATGTTATAATTTTAATCCAGCAACATGTCTGCGCTGGCAAGGGATCACATCTAAAGACATTCTAGGTCTGTGTGATCTGGCTGGAGTGCAGACATGCCACACACCTTTAATCTCTCTGGCTGGAGCACAGACACACCCTTAGTACACACCTTTAATCCCAAACAATAACATCTAATTGAGGGCCAAAGTGTGGATTCAGAGAAAGATTTGACAGAATGAATCCAAGATAGGATATACCAAACTCTCACAAGAACAGACAGGAAAGAGAGGCTAATTAGGAGCAGGGCCAGGAGAAAGGGGTAGCTCAGCTTGGTGCAGTTGAGTTGAATGCACTTGAGCCTAGTTCAGTTTAGAGCAGTTCAGTTTGTGCTGTCAGAAGTAGTTTTTCCAAGCAGAGCAATTCAGTCAGAAGCCAAGAGAAGCCAGATTGAACCAGTCAGCTTGGAGAGGAATTTGAGCCAGAACATCTGAGTTGAACCATCCAGCCAGAGTCAGAAAGAACTAAAAAGAGTGAGTTTATTCAGCAGCATGTCTCAGGCTAGAACATTTTAGGTCTAGTTTTGCAGATGGAGGCTGGAAGCTGAAGCCTTCAAGGTCCAGATTTGCATAGGATTAGGTTGTATGGAGGCTAGAAGCTTCCAGACCTAGGCCTAGGGATAATTAGATAGAAATGCTCTGGGTTCAGACCAAGCCATGTATTCATAAAGCTTGGGTACAGCTCTCATTTCATCCCTTCCTCTGAGTAAATAAAACCAATATCTACAACTCAGAGGACAGCTTTAGGAGTCATTTTCAGTTTCTACCTTACCTTATTGAGGTAAGGTCTCTCTTCTTGTGTTTGCTGCATTGTTTGTGAGGTAAATTCCAGACTAGCTGGCCAAAAAATATACAGGCAATTCTATCTCTGCCTCCTGTCTTTCCCTGGAGATTATAGGATTGCAGAAACACACCATATCCATTGGCTTTTTACTTGGGTTCTGGGACAAGGGATGGGATTGGACTGAATTTGGGTTGTTAGTTCTGTGAAATAAGTACTTTTACCTGGTAAGCCATATCCCAAGCTTTATTTCAGACATAGTGTAAGACATCTGCACTTATTGACTAAAAGCAGTCCCCTGCGTAGTTAGTTTGACATGCCATGCAGTGTATACTTTTGAGTGCAGGAGACAGTTTTGAGGATCAGCATATTTCATTTAACTAAGTTTAGTTATGTAAATTACTTAATTTCAATATTAATTATGCTGTGTTTACCAGAAATTTATATATATATATATATATATATATATATATATATAGAGAGAGAGAGAGAGAGAGAGAGAGAGAGAGAGAGAGAGAGAATATATGGAAATTCAACTCATTTCCCACAATGCTAAAAAAATGAAAATAAGGAAATGTAATAATGATAGAATCATCTGGAAGAAGAGAAACAAGAAAGCATACTGTTGTGTCAAGCTTTGGTTTTGTTGCAGTATTTCCCAAAGCATTACAATAACTAAAAACAGGAAATGAAGGGTCAGAGAGATGACCCAACAAGTAGGAACAGACTGCTCTTCCAGAGGACCCAGGTTCAGTTCCCAGCACCCACATGACAGATCACAACCACCTGTAAGTTCAACTCTACGTAATAGTATATGTTATATGATACCCTTTCCTCTGACCCCCGTAGGCATCAGTCAGGCATGTGGTATATTGTCATCCATTCAGATAAAAGCCCATGCACATAAAATATAGCAATAACAATAAAAATAAATGAAAATAGGGAATAAAAGGAGTTTGGAGACATTGTCTTTTTAAACTTTTTGTTTAGCATAGGGTTTTAAAGTTTTCCATTTTCTGTCCACTGCAGCAAAGCAACGGCCACTGCTGGAGGAAGAAGTTTTGTAGGATCAGTGCAAGAAGGCACAGCAGCTCTGGAGACACCAGTTATATGGACATGGTTGGTCAGAGATGTTTGACCTCAGGCATGACTCCTTAAAGGAAATATTCTAGATGAAATCAGTCCCACAAACAGGAACTTCACACCTAAGGATGAAGAGAACATGTGGCTCATCACTTGATTAGCCATTTAACAGAAAAGGCATCACCAAATAACATTTTTCTTTTCTTTTCTTTTCTTTTTTTTTTTTTTTTGCATGGTCCAAGCAAGGCGTTTTTTATTGAATCAGTCTAGAACTTGAATTTTCTTTTTCTTTTTCTATTTTATTATTATTATTTTTAATTAGGTATTTTCTTTATTTACATGTAAATTTCTCCTTTCCCAGTTTTCCCTCCAAAAAACAAACAAACAAACAAACAAAAACAACAAGAAAAAGCCCCTGTTGCTTCCCCCCTCCCCATGCCTGCCACCCCACCCTCTTCCACTTATTGGCCCTGGCATTCCCCTACACTGGGGCACAGAACCTTCACAAGGCCGAGATCCTCTCCTCCTATTGATGATCGAATTTGCAATCCTCTACTATACACATGCTGCCAGAACATTCAATCCCACTATGTACAGCCCTTGGTTGGTGGCTGAGTCCCTGGGAGCTCTGAGGGTACTAGTTAGTTCATATTGTTGTTCGTCCTAAGGGGCTGCAAGCCCTTCAGCTCCATAGGTCCTTTCTCTAACTCCTTCATTGGTGACCGTGTACTCAGTTCAATGGATGGCTGTGAGCCTCTACATCTGTATTGGTCAGGTAACCAAATAACATTTTTGATGTGATCCTAAATCTTCCTGTTCTTGCCAAAAGGATACTGAGAGCATTGTGCATTGCCTTAAATTTTATTCGGTAGTTTTTAGAGAAAGTGAATGCTGAAGACAAGTGTATTTACACAGGAAATTGAAAGATAGGCAGCATAGAAATGAAAACAATTTGAAGTTCTTTTTGTAGTTAACATTTGAGGGTCAGAGGACCACACCAGTCAGAATGTCTAAGATCAAAAACTCAAGTGACAGCAGATGCTGGTAAGGATACGGAGAAAGAGGAATACTCCTCCATTGCTGGTGAGATTGCAAGCTGTTACAACTACTCTGGAAATCGACCTGGTTCCCCAGAAAATTGGAAATAGTTCTACCTGAAGACCCAGCTATATCACTCCTGGGCATGTTCTCAAAAGCTACTCTACCATACCACAAGAACACATGCTCCACTATGTGCATAGCAGCCTTATTTATGATAGCCAGAAGCTAGAAGCAACCCAGATGTCCCTCAAGTGAAGAATGGATACAGAAAATGGGGTTCATTTACACAATGGAATACTACTCAGCTATTAAAAAATGAAGACATCATGAATTTTACAGGCAAATAGACAGTACTAGAAAACATCATCCTGAGTAAGGTAGCTCAGACTCAAAATGACATATATGGAATGTACTTACTGATAAGTGGATATTAGCCCAAAAGTATATGATACACTACCCATGATACAACCCACAGACCATAAGAAGTTTAACAAGAAGGAAGGCCTAAGTGAGGATGCTTCAATCCCGCCTTGAAAGGAGAACAAAATAATCATAGGAGGCCGAGGGAGGGAGGCACCTGGGTAGGAGAGGGGAGGGAAGAAGAAAAGGGGTGGCAGGCTGAGGTTGGAGGGGAAACAGGAGAGAAGCCCAGAGGGTCAGGAGAATAGATAGAAGTATATTCCTGCTGGAGGTGGGGTGAGGGTCAAGGGGAGCCTCTAGAAAGTCTCAGACACCTGGGATATAAGAGGCTCCTAGGACTCAATGGGGATGACCTCAGTTGAAATGCCCAATAGTGGGGACATGGAACCAGAAGAGACCACCTCTAGTAGATAGACAGGGCCCCCAGGGGAGGGATGGGGCCACTCACCAACCTTCAAAAATTTTGACCAAGAATTGTTCCTGTCTAAAAGAACTACAGGGACAAAAATGGAGCAGAGACCGAATGAAAGGCCATCCAGTGACAGGCCCAACTTGGGATCCATTCCATGGGTGGGCACCAAAGCCTGACACTATTACTGATGCTATGGTGTGCTTGCAGACAGGAGCCTAGCATGGCTGTCCTCTAAGAAGTTCTATCAGCAGCTGTTTGAGACAGACGGAGACACTTACAGTCAAGCATTGGACTGAGGTTGGGGACCCTTGTGGACGAGTTAAGGGAAGGACTGAAGGAGCTGAAGGGGACTGCAACCCCACAAGAACAACAACAAGTTCAACTAACCACGACCTCTGGGAGCTCCCAGAGACAGCCACCAACCAAAGAGCTGGTCTGAGGTTTCACCACAGATGTAGCAGAGGACTACCTTGTTTGGCCTCAGTGGGAGAAGATAAACCTAAATCCTGCAACATTTAGGATGTAAAATTAATAAGTTATTTATTTATTCTCTCATTCTCTCTCTCTCTGTACATGTGTTCATAACTGCATGCCATGGTACACATTTGAAGGTCAGAGGACCAGTTGTGGAATCACATCTTTTTCTACCACTACTCCTAGACTTCATAGAAAATGCCTTTCCTAGTGAGCCATCTCTCCTTCCCATAGTCTTACATTTTAAGCATTGTGGTTTGATTCTCCAAGGCATGTGTGTTGAAGGACTGGTTCCTAGTGAACCAAAGGGGTTGTGAGTGTAATGAGACATTTCTCTACTAGTGGAGGGAAGTCCTTGGAGCTGTGCCCTTGATAGAGATATGGGGACTGCAAATGTGATCCTTTCTTTCTCCCAGTTGATAAGAGATGAACTGTACTGTGTTACATATGGCTAGCCTGGGAAAAGATCAAGACTCAAACTTCAAAATGTGTTTTCTTCTGAATATATATATATATATATATATATATATATATATATATATATAT
>JADRCD010223426.1:0-16289 GCA_019843815.1 Montemys delectorum
CCCCCCCCAGATGGGACCGACTCTTCCCATTACATCCTTTGTGAACTTAGCACCTGCCTTCTTCCAGCGGCTGCTAAAGTGGTTTTTAGATGCAGGCAGCTACCTTATTGAAGTGATCTCCAATGACATGCCATATCCGAGACCACTGCAGCCGGATCCGGTTCATGTTGTAGTAGGATATCTCCACAATCTTCTGCAGGCTGAACATTCGCGGGTGGTGGGGAGAAGCCAGCTCATCCATGGACACGGCACACAGCCAGCGGACAAAGTCAACTACAGGACAGACGGGAATCATGGGGCGCCCAGTTGGAGACAGTCACACAATTACAATGGGAGGCATACATTGTTGGCACAGAAGTCAAGATACATACCTATTGCATTTCCATCCAGTCTGGTAGAGCCAGTAAAAATTCTAGGGGGAAAATTGAAATTTCTCAAGTGCTTAGAAAAGGCAGAGAGGAAACAACAACAGTCACACAGACTAGAAGCCTCCACACCCAGAAGCCAACAAGTGATGTCAGGCACAAGCAGTGGAGCATCACTGGAGAACAAAATCCTCACCTGTCAACTGCGACAACCACACTCTGTGAGCTGGTTTCACCAACAGACTCCTGGAAGCTGGCCATCTGTCTTTTGTCCACACCACCACTCACCAAGTTACCTAAAACATAACACACAAAATCAGCAGGACTCCAGGCACTATCAAGTATTTAGAACAAAGTACCCAGGCTGAGCACAGTGGCGCACACTTATATTCCTAGCACTCAGGAGGCAGAGGCATAAGGATCAGGAGTTCAAGGCTAGCCTCTCCTACATAGTAAGTCTGAGCCAGTTCTGGCTACAGGAAACTTTGCCTCAAAAGAAGCAAATCACACAGACAATAGGAAGTGCCTTTGCCTCAGGCAAATACAAAGGCTATGAATGACAATCCAGAAGCAAGAGAAACACAACCAAGAACAGACACAGCTTCACTGCTTCCACTTGGGATTAACCGATACCCTTCCTATAGACTCTCTTGCTTGTAGGCAATCCCTCAATGCTTAGGAAACAAACGTGCAGCAAGTGAGTAGCCAAGGGCTCTGAGAACGCAGTGGCTCCTCTCCTGGACACTGGTGAACTGTGCAGGATTTCACTGGAGTCATCCTCAGAGCACACAAAAAGCAGGTGTTGTCACTGCCTGTGTCCCCAGAATTTGAACTGCACTGGCTGCTCCATTGTGCTACCTCCCTGCCATCTGACTCTGTCATGGCACTTTCCCCATGCTTCAGCTTCCTCATTTTACACAATGGGCAGGTAGCAGTCCTCAACTTACTGGATCATTCTGAGAATCAAATGAGCTCAAATATATAAACTGGGTGCTCAGAATGTGACCTGGCACACTTGCTTGCCACATTGACAATTATTCTCACCACACCATGGACCAGAGTCCTTCAACTCACAGTAGGGATGGGAACAACTATCTACTCTGAGACCACAGATGAAACGTGGAGATGATCCAACCCTTCGAAAGTCGAGACAATAAAGTCCCTACTGCAGGGGCCTCAGCATGGCCCCGGGTGGAGAAGGAACACAGCCACCATGCACCATGCTCACGCTGGGAAACGGGTGCTTGTACTCAATCACAACAAGACAGCTGTAGCAGCACACCTATGGAATTGACAGACATGCTATCAACTGCACAAGAAGAAGAAGAAGAAGGAAGAGACCACTGCACAGGACAGCCTGCTGTGAGGAGGAGAGCTTCATCACCGGTAACTTGTGGCTCTGTGCCGGTGTCTTACCAAGGCCAAGACCCATGAGTTCTTCTCCTGCCAGGCTGTGGCCCTTCAGGCTCCCTTCTCTTTCCCGCCCAGAGCCAGAGAGGTACCGAGTCTTCACCCCGGTTCCTATCAGCTGAGCGAGCTCCAGCTGGCTGATGCACTTCAAGATCTACAAAAGAGAAGGTGTGAGAAGTGAAGCTTTGCTTCACAGCCAGAAAGGGGACACTGCAGGCTTCTGTGGGTCACTGTTTTCTGGAACATGCAAATTTTTACACTAAGAATAAAACTTGAGCCAGGCAGTGGTGGCACACGCCTTTAATCCCAGCACTTGGAAGGCAGAGGAAGGTAGGTGGATCTCTGAGTTCAAGGACAGCCTGTTCTACAGAGTTCCAGGATAGCTAGGGCTACACAAAGAAACCCTGTCATGAACAAACATGAACAATAAAATAGGAGAACTGGTAAGCTGGGTTCCACACATACAGAATTGCACATGTATTTGCAAACTTCACTGAGTGCTCAACAAAGAAAGAGACTGACTGGAGCAGGGCTCTGTTTCCCATGCCACTCAACCTGTGTGCTCGAACTCTCCTCCTCAGACTCTGCGCAAAGGCCTTCCTGGCCCGACACTTCCTTTACCGTGCCATCTCTCACTTGGCCTCAGGTCTGTGCGTTTCTGCTCTTTATGCCTAGAACGCTACTTCCCCCACTCATTCCTTCAGCTGGGAACAGAGGTGTACCCCTTTCCAAGATGACTTTCTTAAAACCCTCCTGAGTGCTCTCCCAACACCACTCCAAGTTGTGCTCATTGCTGTCCGTCACTGGGCACCATGTGTTCACTGATTTGTTCTCTGCCATCAGTGTAGGAAGGACATGAACTCTGTCTTCATGGGCAGATTTCAGATTCACGAGGTAAAGGAAGGCTTCACTTTACCAGTCCTAGAAGTGGGCAGGAGATAAAGGAATCAGAGGCCTAGAGTCATCTTCAGAAAAAGCAGAGATGCATACCTCATGCCAGGAGTTGCCAAGGTAGTTGCCATCGGTGTGAGCCACAGTGATGAGTGTCTTTATGGTGTCGATGTTTTTCTGCTTCATTTCTGTGATGCTGGAGCTGGCTGTCAGCAGGGAAAAGCGAGCAAGGGCCTGAACATAGGCATCTCGTTCCAGCTGAAAGAGAAGCCCAGGGAGCGCTGTGACTCCTCACACAATGTGGCCACTCATATGGCGGGCTGCTGCACCGAGCTTCTCTCCTTTCCCAAATGCACACAGCAGGCTTTTGGTGCACCAAGATCCAGCCATCCCATGCTGGCATGCTTCCACCATGGAGCACTGAGGCTCACTGTGCACAACTACATTTGAGAAGTAGTTCTCTGCAGTGACCTCAACCATACACTGTCTACCTCTCCTGTGTTCCAATGTCTCTGCTGGATGCCAAGACTATGGGATAAGCGCTAACACTGACAGCAGTCCCGTAGGGTGGTATAAATGAGGAAGCAGGCTGTGACCTTGAGTTTGGAGGACCAACATCATCAGGCTGGAGAAGTACCAGAGAGGACTTTGAGACCCTGGCTTCAGAATCTTCAGAACCATCAAAGGAAAGAAGGAAGGGGACAGAAGACTGAGGTTTTTCTGAACAAGCTAATGGGCAGATGCTCACTGACCTAGAAGCAAGGAGTAAGAAGGACCAACCTTGAGACTGCAAAACGGCTCAAAGCCTGCACTGACTTGTTTAACTTAGAGGAACATCAATGCTGCAACAACCATCGCCTTTCCCAGAGCAGGTGGCAGACAGGGAAATCATAGACACAATGGGTTACACAAAGCAGCAGCCACTGTGGAAATGCTGAGGGTGAGCCAGAGGCTTCAGCCCGCTAACCACACCACACTTTTGTAGGGAGCTATGGCGTCAGCCAGACGTAAGCATCAGGGCAAGTTGATGTGGCAGGTGGATGAAGAGGCGCTTTTGTTTTAATCTGGACCCCCAGGATTCTCCCCACTGGAGCCATTGTTAGCACAAAGCCATGGATTGTTTCTCATGGGAATGAGTAAGTGGTTTGCTGAAACACTGGAAATCTCTGGTAGTTCCAAAGCTTTGACAATCTAAAGACGCACAATTCACTTCTCCGTACCTGCATTCCAAAGATGCAGGCAATGCGGACCGCACACCTGATGCCTTCCAAACACAGGGAGGCCACCTCCGTGTCGTCACAGTTCTGCAGGCCAATGCTATAGGCTGCCAGCAGCGGTGTCCACACCAGCTGTAGAGGAAGCAAGTCTCATTAACACCCAGAATTTCAGCATGGCAAAGAGCACTCAGAGTATACCACGTCCATTACAGGAAGAGCCAAAATGCCAAGTCCACTGCAGCCTGACTTCCATCTATTCCATTCACAATATAAAACAGTCCTTAGAAGCTGTGGTCACTATAGATGTACTATTACTAAGTGGGCAGTTATCATTGGCACCTATAGCACATGTCACTGGTCTCTTTCTCTGTTAATGAGAGTCAGGTTGATTTGTGTTAAGATTTATTTCATGTGGGGGCTGGTGAGATGGCTCAGTGGGTAAGAGCACTGACTGCTCTTCCGAAGGTCCTGAGTTCAAATCCCAGTAACAACATGGTGGCTCACAACCACCCATAATGAGATCAGACGCCCTCTTCTGATGCATCTTGAAGATAGCTACAGTGAATTATGTTGGAGCGAGCAGGGCCAGCAGAAGTCCTGAGTTCAGTTCCCAGCAGCCACACACATGGTAGCTCACAGCCATCTGTACAGCTACAGTGTACTCATACACATAAAATAAATAAAATAAATCTTAAAAAAAAAAGATTTATTTGATGCATATGAGTGTTTTGCTTACATGTGTGTCTGTGTCCTGTTAGTGCCTGGTAACCTCTAAGGTAGAAGACAGTGTCATAGTCCCCTGAAACAGAAGCTGTAGATGGCTGCTAGGAACAGACTCCGACCCTCTGCAAGAACAGCCAGTGCACTGAAGTGCTGAGCCGTCTCATCGGTCCCATAGAGTCAGTTCTCTACATAGCCAGAAACAATCAGAAGCTGGCATGTAGACTAAGCATCAGTAAAACAAGGTGGGTCTCTGTGAGTCAGAGGCCAGCCTGGTCCACAGAACAGTGGCAGGCCAGTCAAGGCCACAGAGTGAGGCTCTGTCTCAAAAACAAAACAAAACAAAACAAAAGGAAACAAAACAGAGAAAAAGGATATTGGAGAAAAGCTCAGTGGTAAACACTTGTCTGCTATGCCAGACAACACAAATTCAGTGCAGGGAATTCACATGGTGGAAGCAGACTTGATTCCAGCATGTTGTGCTCTGACCTCCACAGGCAGGCTGGGGCAAACGCAAACATACATATCCCGTTTCAAAAGTTACATTACTTATTTATGTGTGTATATGCCTTTCCTAAACATTTAAAAATATTCAGACTATGTCTTTTCTTGCACTTCATCTCACCTTGAAGCCAATAAGGTGAGATGTCACCCAAAAACTGGCCTGTAGGGCTGGGAAAGGGATCAGTGAGTAAGGGCACTTCCTCCAAGCCTGAGACCTGATATTAACCCCGGGGCCCACGTGGTAAAGGAAGAGCGCTCAGTCCATCAGGCTGCCATCTCACCTCTACATTCCATGATGTGCACGCCCATAACATGTCACTTTAAAAACAAAACGGCCCTCTCAGCGTGTCCCCATCAAACCACCAAGGCAGCTCTGCCCTCATCCCCACTGACAGAAAATGAACAGATGGAGACAACTACCCGGCCAAGGTCACATGGCGACATAGAGGCAAAGCCAAGGTTCAAATCCAGACAGCCGGACAGCAGAAGCCATGACTGAGCTGGCACCTGCAGAAGCCAGTCCCTGGTCTTTCCTCTCCATTCTCTCACACTGGATCTGCCATACACTTTATAGCAGGCCAACCGCAGAATCGGGCTTGGCAACACACTTCCTAGGACACTTACTTTGAACATTGGCCGAACATGGTCCAAGTGTGTGGCGCTGGTAAACGGAGCTTTGGCATGGCTCACAGCCTCCATCAGAGCTTTGGCTGTTTTAGCCATCTGCTCCATCTCCACATTGTACAGCAGCCGCCTCTGCTTTTCACTAGCTACATCTGCAAGGAAACAAGACACATACAGAGTGTTTGCCTGTGACAGGAACTGCCTCAAAAGCCTAATTAACTCAGAGATTTCCCCAATTAGCTTTGTGAACCTGTTATAAATATTACCACTTTACAGATGAGGATGATGAGGTAGAATGGTTAGGAGGGCCTTCTTACCCAGGGCAGGGGTGGGTGGAGATGGGGGTAAAGGTGGAGGCTTGTAAGTAACAGCTTGGGCTTGGCCCAAGGAGTGAGTCTCTAGATCCTGTGCTCTACGGCACTGCACTGTGTGTGAGCTTCTCAGGGACTGACAACACCACAGGGGCTCATGAGAGTCCTAACCACAACTGACACAATCGCCCTGAGTTAAAGTCTGGGGGAGGACAGTTTAGCTTGTAGATTAGATATTTTAAATTCTTTCTTGTTCTTAATTATAAATCTAGCAAGAACCACATTATAAAGGAACCATATAATCATATTAATTTAATCATATTACTATTCAAGTATCTAGATATGCGATTAAATTTACCACCAGCAGTATACTTAATCCTACTTTCTGATGTACCCGAAGGCAGAGGTGAGCCCGCCCTTGCCCCCGCCCCTAGACAAAGACCTACAAGCAGCTGAGGACTGTTCTGGAGAACCTGCCTCCTCGGGAGGAGGGGTCGGCTCTGAAGTCATGTACTCAACAGCGTGTTTATGCATTTGTGTGTCTATGTAACCATAACAACTTAAAGAAAAAGAAGCCATGAATCTGAGAGGGAGTGAGGGGGAGGCACTGGATGTAAGGAGGACCGGAAAGGAACATGGTGCCATTATATTTCAATGAAAGATGTTCATCCTGACGGGAAGGTATGCATGCGGCAGGCAGCCCTTACTCTGCTTGGTAGATTTGGTTGCAATTGTGTGCTCCTTTGTCTCCTTCATCGCAATCTTCTTGCCCTCGATCTCTTCGTAGATGCTGGACAGATACTCCTCAGGCAGGTCTTTACTGTCATTGATGCCCCGGTTCATTTTAATATACTGCTCTTTTGTCATCTTATTCTTTACCTGACATTAAAAAAGAAAAGAAAAGAAAAGAAAAGAAAAGAAAAGAAAAGAAAAGAAAAGAAAAAGAAGCACATTTTTAAAACACTAAAATGCCCTAACAAAGTCATCCATGTCTCTGACCTTTTCAATATACAAACTGTGGGGTGCTCACCTGCGGGCTGTGCAGGTCTGTGGTTAGCATAATGATGGAGTATGCCAGGACATATGCAGTGTCCGCACTAGCAAACAGGGTTTGCCTGGAAGGAAAGAACCCAGATAAGAACACAATCACATAGCATGGCACTAGTGGGGACGGCACTAGTGGGGACACAGGCCACCGAGAACAGGCCTGCTGAACCATATGATGTGCAGCCAGGGAAGCTTCAGAAGCATTACTACCAAACAAGAGTCAACAGCCGGCCACAAAGGAGCTGACTGAGCCCGTGCATCAGCACTTGGGCTTCTCTGGGTTGAGCGGCTTCAAGGGATTTTTAAAAGAGGACTTAAGGAGCATCCTGGGCCAAGAGTGTAGGCAAACGAGCACAGGATGCCAAGAGTCGCTCTCAAAGGTACCAAGCCTGCTATGGATCGTCCTGGGATGGACAACTCCTTACCCTTCCATGCCAGAGGCCTCTTGGGCCTCCACTTGAGTGCCTTACCTCTGGCACTGAGGCACCACATAAGTTCTTTTCAGGTTATTAGTTATTCACTGTTTCTATTATCCACTGTGGTACTTAACAGAGAAATACAAGGCAAGATATTTACACTGTTTTAAAGCATATGCTTTACAACATTTTTGTTTTAGGTAAGGAAAGTAGACAGTAAGCCATCACATGTGAACCGAAGAGAAACCAGGAAAGAGAAATCCCAGGAAATACAGCAGGAGAGCTGATAGGGCCTGAACCGACTGCCTAGGGCAATGGAACACTGTCTCCAGGTCCCTGGAGGGCATTGTTAGGTTCCAAAGACCAGAGGCCGCCTCTGCCACATACCAGCAGGGCAGCGACTGATTAATATGAAAGTGGAGTTGGCCTGGGACAGAAGTGTCAAGGACTGTCCCCTGAGCAGTTCCTCAGCACGTTCAGTGTACTCAGACCCTCGCAGCCCCTATACAGAGGGAGGCCCATGAGGCCTCAGACATCTTGCCTTGGCTACTTCTTCGTTGACTAATTAGAACTGGGATTCTAAACTTTTCAGAGCTAGCACTGACTCAGCAGGATGAAGGCACAGCAGGGTTTAATGACACTTAGCCTCTTTCTTTTTAAGTTGAGCCAGCACACAAAGCAAGAGGCCTCTCTGCATGCAGTGAGTGTGTTTTGTTCTCAGCTCCCCATGAGGCCTGCTTCCCTCCAGCTCCCTCACCTCCTTCCCCAGTCAGTCCTCACTTCTCCTAGGTGTCACTGCATTCCACATGCACTCTTTCCATTTCACACCCAGTTAGGGCAAAACTTCTCTACTTCCTATAAAAACAGCAACCGACAATTAAGCAACCTGGGCTGGGGCTGGAGCTGGGGGACGGCTCCAAAAGTGTCTGCCCTGATGACCTGAGTTCAATTCCTAGAAATCACGTAAAGACAGAAGGATCAAACTGGTTCCACAGTGTTCCTTAGCCTCCACATCCATGTTGTGGCTCACATGCCCCTCTACGTCATCACACACACACGTACAATAATAAGCAAAATAAAAACTTAAAGACCCAAGATTAAACCAAAGACTTGTTGGAAGGTTTTATTAAGTTACGCAGCCACTTCCGTAGTTCATTTTTCAGCATGTAGTGAAGGAAAACCACACTGCACTCCATGCTGGCTGTTACAGTTAGAGCAGAAGCATCACTCTTCATCAACACTCTTTGTCTACACCTGGTCCCTCAGTGACAGAGGTAGAATCCAAGGTTTTATGCATCCAGGGCAAGCACTCTACCACTGATCTACAGCTCAGGCCTTGTTTTTGTGTGTTGTAAGATGAGGTGGCTCAGGCTTGCCTCTACCTCTCACCTTTCTTGCTCCTACGCCTTCAGTGCCGGCATGCCCAGGCAGCCATGAGACCATAGACAAGTTACTCAACAGCTCTGTCCCCAACCTCCTTGTCTGTAGTAAAGGACACAAATAAGGTTGCTGCAAAATCTCATGTGGGATACGGCTTAGCAGAGCCTGGCACGCAGTGAACAGACATTAGTGTCTTAGTAGAACTGCAAGGACTAACCCCAAACCTCGCGTCGAGACAAGTGTCTGCAACAAGGCAGCGCGGCTGCCCCAGCGCTCACCCTTGGTTACACTCTATGTATCGTGCAGCAAACTTCTCCATTAACCGGTCAATCTTCTGGGCTTCCCCAGGCAGGCGGAAGCCTTCCAGGAATGTCCTCAGGGCTGAGACGAACTCTTTTTCGCAGAAATCCAGTTGGTCCACATAGGCATACATCACCTCCTTGTTAAACCTCGTGCTATCTCCCAGAAACTCACCAACCTGGGTCTGAAAGACACGCACACACTCACATCTAGAAACTGCCAAATATGGCCCACAGCAAAAAACACTGATGGAGTGCATGAGGTTGGCAGTGGCGGAAAAACAAAGGCCCTAAGTGCCCACAGCAGCTGACTGCTAGGAAGCAGGGGAAGATTGGCCCTGCTTCCATATGCAGGACAGCCTGTCAGAGAGAGAAGAGGAGGAGGAGAAGGAGGGGCAATAGACACACTCAGCCAGAGAACAGCTTCTAGTAGTCCCTCAACCACTTTGGACTCTGACACTGTCCCTCAAAGCTAAGCGCATTTACATCAAGGGATTCTGTACAATAGCAAAGGAGAGCAAGGCTGCAGGAGCCAGGGTTCAGAGCAGTCTGCACTCAGGACCAGCCAAGCTGGAGGTGTAAGCCAGTGAGATGCAGCATCAGCCCACAGGGCAACATGCCATACCAAGCCCTGACTTACAGAATCCAGCCGCTCCTCCTGATGCAGAAATTGGGCAATATCTTCTACAGCTGATCCCAGCATGCCTTGCTCTTGGAGAAACTGGATTCCTCGCTTGGGCTTCTTATTGAAGCTATATCAAGAGGAGACAGAACACGGGTGGTTTACTTAAAAATCTAGAGCAGAGAGAAAACTAGCATCTGAGGAGAGTGGCTACAGGGCACCTTGAAGGAGCTAGCACATGAGCTAACTAGGACATGAGCTGACTAGCACCTGAGCTGACTAGCATCTGAGCTAACTAACTAGCACCTGAGCTGACTAGCACCTGAGCTAACTAACTAGCACCTGAGCTGACTAGCACCTGAGCTAGCACTGAGTCAAGTGTTCACAGCTTCCCCAAATTCTACCAGCAAGTTCTTTTCCCACTTATTCATTATTTATTTACATGTGTGCACACGTGACCAAGTATGGAGAAGAGGACAACTGCAGGATCTGACTCTCTAGAACCTTTAGTCACCAAGGCTGGTGGCAAGACCTATACCCACTGAGCCATCTCACAAGCCCTGTTCTGCCTTTGTTTTAGGTTTTTTGAGACAAGGTCTCTTTGCAGCCTAGGTTGGCTTCAAATTCACAGAAATCTACCTGCCTCTGCCTCTGCCTCTGCCTCTGCCTCTGCCTCTGCCTCTGCCTCTGCCTCTGCCTCTGGAGAGCTTGGATAAAGGTGTGTATTACTACACTTAGCCTTGTATTTTGTTGAGACATGGTCCTCAGTATATGACCCAGACTAGCCTTAGACCCAAGGAAATCCCCCTGTCGAAGTCCCCCAAGTTCTGAGACCACAGTGCACCACCGTACCTCGGCAGCTCTTAACTTCTGAGCCTGCAACTGCAGACTTAGCTGCCTGTCACCCATGTTCACTCTCCCCATGTTTAACTAAGCTGGACACAGAGCCACTTGGGATACAGGACGGTGGAAATACAAAGTTCTTACTTGTTTTTACTTTATGTGCATTAGTGTTTTGCTTACATATGTGTCTGTTAGATCCCTAGGAACTGGAGTTACAGGCAGCTGTAAGCTGCTAAGTGGGTACTGGGAATTGAACTTGGGGTTCTCTGGAAGAGCAGCCAGTGCTCTTAACCACTGAGCCATCTCTCCAACCCCAAGTAAGGGGACCTGTGAGTCAGATAGGGGTGTGTTCTTTCTGCCCTCCTCCTTCCTCTACATGTGTGATGGCTGACGACACTGGCACAGTCATCTGAAATGACAGATGGACCACAGACGACCACAGACGACCAGGAGCTATCTTAACAGCCTCAAACAACCACGCTGACATCTCCATCCTTTGTTAAATATACAGTTTAGGTTTCTAGTAAGGAGAGGCAGAACTAACTAATGGGTAAGTTCCATATCTTCTAGCTCCTGCATGGGAGAGAGATACACAGGTGGGGCAGGGCCATGAAGACACAAATGGGTAAGGACAGGAAAATGAGACTTGTGTAGCCAGAATGGCTTTCGAGGCCTCTTGAGGAAGAATACTGTGCCAGACCTGAGGGATTAAAATGAAAAGAGAGAGCACTGAAAGGGGAGAGCTCTTCACCACGGTGACCAGGGTACAAAACATGACAGTGGGCCAGTGCTGTCAGGCATGAGCCAGGGAGGGAGGCCAGCTCCCGGCACAGAACAGGAAGCCTGCAGTGACTTTGGGCAGGGGAGCCTGAGGCTCAGTTCATGTTGTTAAGCTCAACTGTCGCTGACTGTGCTCTTTGCAGTGAACTCAGGAAAAAAAAAAAAAACGTTCCTTCAGTTGTTCTGGGGGAAACCAATCACTGCAGGATGGTGAGTCAGGGACACAGCTCAGCATTTCCACTCGAAGCCTGAGTGCTTCGCTTCAACTGTCAAGGTAAGGTGCCTGCTCGTTCCTCGAATGAAGACGGCACAGAAGATGGAGTGCTGAGGTGCATGAGACACTAGGAGAAGTAAAGGCTGAGCCATCACCACAATGGCATGTCATGTGACGTCCAGAACGTTTAAGTCTCAAACACGTATGTCGAAGTATGCTAACAGCTACAAATTACAAGTGGCTGAGAAAAACCTACATAGCAGAAAGCAGACAGCATGAGCACTAAGCTCCCATTTAGGGCACAGACATGTTCCAGGCAGCGGGTGCCTTCTGCTTGTTTTGTCTGTACTTTCTGTGAGAGTTTATTTATTGTTATTTTTATGTGTATAGGTGTTCTGCTACATGTATGTCTGCAAGCCACATGAATGACCACGGCACCCTCAGAGGTCAGAGAGGGCATCAAACCCTCTGGAATGAGAGTTACAGATGGTTTGCTGAGCACTGAGCCTAAGGACAGGTCCTCTGGAAGAACAACCAGGGCTCTTAACCAATGAGCCATCTCTCCAGCCCTTTTTATTTATTTATTTTTTTGGTGGCTTTGTTTTCTCAGAGTTTACAATATAGCCCAATCTAGCTTTGAACTCAAGGCTATTCTCCTGCCTCAGCCTCCAAAGGGCTAGGATTACAAGCCTAAACCACTATGCCTGGATGTTTTCTAAAGTGTTTTTATATCAGAACAGGGAATCAAGGCTTGCTGAGTTATATAAACACAGGCTTCTCCGTCCAGTGCATCCCTCCTTCTCTCAAGCTCTCCCATGTTCTGCCCTGCAGAGGTACTTGACCTGGAGTCAGCCTTCAGGTGCTACAGAAGGTGTAGCTTTGCCAAAGGCCCTGAGAGATGGCCCAGCACAGCAGCCACACTCACAGCTCAATGCCATGCTCAATGATTTCCTTCTGTTGTTTGATGACCTCAAACTGCTCTGGGTCATCTTGAATGGTTGTCTGGGTCCCCGAAGACACTGTGGACTCCACTGATGTCACGCTGCACCGTCTTGCCATGTCAAGACCTTTTCCGTCCCCCATTTCCTGATCTGGGAGCCTCTCCTGACCTGCAGTGACATAAAAGCAGACAAAACCAGCTAAGCAGATGAAACAGATGTGGCTGAGCAAGCTCTGACTTGGGTGTCCTTGTTCACATCTACCACAGCAGCAGGCTTGCACCCAAAGGAGCACAGGTGCCAAGACTACCACTTAAATACATTTCTCAGCTCAATGCAGAAATGTATTTTATACAGAACTCAAATTAACTCTAAAATTCACAAGTAAAGAAAGTGCAAAAACAAGGCACTTAGAACAAGCAGAAGGACTTGCCTTCCACAACTCTACATAGCTCAGGGAGTGTGGCCTTTGTGCAAGCATGGACAAACGATTGGATGAGAACAGGAAGATTCAGCCAAAGTCTGAACCAGAACTGACTCGGGGACAGGAAGAATTAGGTCAGAAATGGAAACCCAGGCAGGGCCAGGTCATAGCACAGAAAGGGAGGCTTGAAACGTCTTCCTTCATGAAACTCTAACTCCAGGTACTGAAGCCCTCTTCTGTCGGTCATAGAAACCTACACGTACATGCATACACTCATACACAGATATATATGCACAATATTTCTTAAGTCTAAAAAAAAAAAAAAAAAAAAAAAAAAAAGACTGGAGAGCTGGCTCAGCAGTTAAGAGCGTAACTGCTCTTCCAGAGATCCAGGTTTGAGTCCTATATCAAGCAACTTACTCCAGTTCAAGGGATCTGGCCTCATGTGGCCACCCACCATATGCATATGGCATATAGATACACAGAGAGCAAAAAACAAATCCTTAAAAATAAATAAATGAGGGCTGGAGCGGTGGCTCAGTGATTAAGAGCACTAGCTACTCTTGCAGAGGACCTAGGTTCGATTTGCAGCACCCACATGGGAGCCCCTAACTTTCTGTAACTCTAGTTTCAGGGAATCTGACCACCTTTCCTGGCAAAACACCCAAATCCATTAGATAATAATAAATAACAACAACAACAATAAATAAACTAAGTCCTTTATTTAGCAGCTCAGTGGTAAATCACTTTTACTAGCATACATGAGGTTCTAGGTTCAATCCTTTTTTGTTTGTTTGTTTGTTTGTTTTCAAAAACAGGGTTTCTCTGTCTGGCTGTCCTGGAACTCACTCTGTAGACCAGGCTGGCCTCAAACTCAGAAATCCGCCTGCCTCTGCCTCCCAAGTGCTGGGATTAAAGGTGTGGGCCACCACTGGCTTCTAGGTTCATTCTTTAATACTATAAAAAATAAAAATAAAACAAGTTATCCAGGTGGTGGTGGCATATACTTTTAATCTCAGCACTCAGGAGGCAGAGGTAGATGGATCTCTGTGAGCTCAAGGCTACAAAGAGAGACCCTGTCTTGAAAAACAACAACAACCCCCAACCTTTCTCCCTCATGTCCATTTGTCAGAAAACCATATCCCAGCTACAGGAAGATAAATTAAACTCCCCAATACTCCACATGTATTGAAAGGCTCAAGCTTTACAATAACGGCAGGCACTTAGGAAACGCAGCTGTTCGGCATAGCACACTCACCCAGGGTGGCCTGGTGGTTGGGATTCACATACAGGTCCTTGCTCCATTCCACCATGCACTTGAGAATAGACACCAGACACTCCAGGCCTTTCTTCCTCAGACTGAGCTCCTAGAGGTCCAAAGTGAAAAGTACAGAGCCTTTACACACTTAACCATGGGCATTCTGGGGCTCTTGAGCCATCATGTAAGGCTTCCAGGAAATCACTAACATTCAGTACTACAGACAAACCCAGGGACCTGTTATGCCTGCACATGTCAACAGAACATCAAAAAGCCTAGACATGCCTAATGGTGTGAGTCTCTCTAAGTCCAGTGTGACCTGTGTGACTTCCTGTATCCCTATGTGCATGTCTGAATGTACATGTGTGCACATCTGTGGATGCCAGAGGACAATTTGAGTATCATTCTCAAAACTGCCCTTCACCTCCTTTGAGTCTCTCATTTGTCCGGGGCTCAGCAGTTAAGGTGCACTAGCTGGTTAGCAAACTCGAGGGATCTGCCTGCCTCCATCTCCCCAGCAAATGGGGGCTGTAGCTGCCTGGCATCATGCTCAGCTTTGTACATGAGCTCTGAGGTTAATCGCAGGTCTTCATGCTTTCAAGGCAAGCACTTTACCAACAGCTATCTCTCCCACCCCATTAACTGAATTTTCAAAAGAGTTTAGTGCTGGCAAGATGTCTCAGTACTTTAAGAGTATTTGCTATGCAATCATGAGAACCAGATTTGGACCTCAGGAGCATTAACAAGTGGGGCGACCCAGCTCATGCCTGTACCCTGGCTTAATGAGGGCAAGACAGGAGGCTTGATGGACATGCTGGCTTCCTGCCTAGCAAGAAAATAAGAGCGCCAGGTCCAGGAAGAGGCTTTGCCTCAAAGAATAGGCAGAGTGTGATACAGGAGGACATCAGAGAGGGAAAAAAAGGAAAGAAAGATTGTTCAATTTACCATTTGTGCGATAAAATACCAGCAGGTAAACAAAATCTGAAAATATTTTAAATAACAAATTCCTTTTTTTTGGGGGTGGGGTGGGGTTCGAGACAGAGTTTCTCTGTGTAGCCCTGGCTGTCCTGGAACTCACTCTGTAGACCAGGCTGGTCTTGAACTCAGAAATCCGCCTGCCTCTGCCTCCCAAGTGCTGGGATTAAAGGCATGTGCCACTTCTGCCCAACTAAATAACAAATTCTTACCTTTGATTCAGAAAAAAAAAAAAATCAATTACTTAGCACATGAATGATTCAGGATAGGACATATAGCCTAAAGACTGAAAAATATATTTCATTTTAAGGGATACCACAAATAAATGAGAACACTACTTTTTCTTAAATAGGAGTTTTATTTTTTGATAGGGTCGGAGACAATATATAGGCGAGGCTTGCTTGGAAGTCATGGACTCCTCCATCCTGAAACTTGAATGACAGGCCAGTGCCGCCATCACATAAATAGAATTTCTTATATTTAAAAAGATGAGCATAAGTTCTAAACGATCAAAAACACAAATACAAAAACAAAACAAAACAAAACAACCCCCCCACACACACACACAAAGCCACTATTTAGACTTACAAAGCTTTAGGCAGCACAAATCTTCCTGTGGTCTAAGGACAGCTCTGGCCTTCCTCTAGATGCTAAGACTCTGCATATGGCCCTCAGGGACCGAGAACTGCTTGTCTAGGGCATGCTAGTGGAAGCGATCCCCTAACATGGGCAATGTCCTCTTTGCAACACATCACCTCCCTTCATGTCAGGAGAAGCTGTGTCTGTCGTTTGTTCCCTAGTGTAGCTGCAGCCCTAGTGACAGTGCATGATGGCATTCCATGATGGCTACTGAAGTGAGTGACCTTTAAAGACAACCATGCACTTTGGTGGTCTTACCTGGAGAGGTGTCATCCCCAGCTCGTGTCCACTTCTTCCTTGAGCAATTTTGGATAAATCATTTACTAGGCGCTCAAAAATGTTAGCAGCATTTAAGTCACAGTCGTAGTTGACATAAATATCCACAACACACTGGGCATCTTGGAAAATAACA
>JADRCD010223426.1:16389-41557 GCA_019843815.1 Montemys delectorum
CCTCCTCCTCCTCCTTCTTCTTCTTCCTCTCTCTCTCTCTCTCTCTCTCTCTCTCTCTCTCTCTCATCAGGTTGGGTACTGAACCCAGAGCATGCTAGACAGAACTCTATTGCTAAGCCCAGCTATGCTTTTATTTCTTTTTTGAGTTAGGCTTTCTCTGTGTATCCCTGGCTGTCCTGCCTGTGTCTGCCTCCTAAATGCTAGGATAAAAGGAATGTGCTACCACACCTGGCTCCAGCTATGCTTCCTTATTAAACAAAGTTTCTCTGCCAAAAATATACTCAGCACACTTTTGTCCAAGGTGGCCACACACTAAGTAGGAATACATTTGGAAGTGTAAGGTGGAATGAATTTTTTTTTTTTAATTTTTAAAATTCTTTTTGTTTGTTTTTGAGACAGAGTTTCTCTATGTAGCCCTGCCTATCTGTCATGTGTTCTGTAGACCAGGCTCACCTCATACTCAAAGAGATCTGGCTGCCTCTGCCTCCCTGAGTGCTGGGATTAAAAGCACCTAGACTTTATCTTTTCTTTAGTTCCTTTCTTTCTTCTTTCCTTCCTTCCTTCCTTTCTTTCCGTATGTATAAGCTGGGTGCAGTAGTACACACTTTTAACCCCAACACTTGGGAGGCAGAGGCAGGGGCATCTCTGCGAGTTTGAAGTCAGCCAGGGCTGCTACATAGTTAGATTCAGTCTCAAAAAGGAAAAAATATGTGTATATGTCAATGTGAAGGTTTATACACATGAGTGCAGTGCCTAAAGTGGACAGAAGAGGGCATAGGTCCTCTGGAGCTAGAGTTACAGGCAGACATGCGTGCTGGGAACCAAGCATAGGTCCTCTGTAAGAGAGAGGAGCTGGGCTGTGGTGGTGCATGCCTCAAATCCCAACAGTCAGAAGGCAGAAGACAGATCTCTGAGTTGAGGCCAGCCTGGTTTCAGGGTAGCCAGGATGACACAGAGAGATCCAGTCTCAGGAAGGAAAAGAAAGAGCAGGGAAGGTTCAGGCTCTCACAAGCTGAGCCATCACTCCGCCCTGTGAAGGAAGGACCCTTTAACAGGAGAATAGCTCGATTCTTCATGAAAAGCCCACAGGGAGGAGCGGAGGACTGACTTGGGCTTGGCAGGTGAAGCTTCAGAAGCTGCCCTGACTGCTCCAGGTGAGCATACCTGCACAAATCCTCGTCAGGCTCTGAATGACCATCCAGCGGTGCTCAAAGGAACTTGTGGACGTTTCTAAAATGTTCAGGAAAATCTCTTTGAAAAAAACCTGTGCAGCATGAAGACAAGGGAAGGGCAATGAGCAGTCTCAACTTAGACCTCAAGATGCCTCCAAGGCTAGGCAAGCTGTGTACTGAGTGAGGCAGCCTGGGCAGAGGGCGGAGCAAGGCTCAGCCTTGCTGAGGACAGGGGGCCCAGGCTGGCTGGTGGACTGCTAGCAGGGACTCCACCCAGAGCTGAGGAACTACAACAGGGCCTGCAGGGGTTACAATTTGAGAGAAACCAGAAATTTGTATTTGTGCAATGGAATTTCTCAATCTGACAATTAATTCAAATTATTTCAAACAATTCTGGCTCAGACAAATATGGGGTTGTCGGGTCTGAGCTGAGAACAGAGATCTTGACCATAAATCTTTGGTGGACAGAAGAACTCTTATGACGTGGTGTTTCCCACTCATTCAGAGGTTCCACTAGGAGGGCTATCAAGTAAAAGGCATCTCACTATTTATGTGCTTGGGATTTTTTGAGTTTTTTTTTTTTGTTTTTTTTTGAGACACGTCCTCATATAGCCCCATCTGGACCTAAGTGAACTACATAGCCTAGGCTGGCCCTGACTTCCTGGTAGCCTTATTTCTAGCTCAAGAGTGCTGGGATTACAGGCCTGAGTCATGCCTGGCTCACAAGCAGGCTTCTCATCTGGCATTAATGTCCCCAGATAAAAACACTAGCTGAAGTATATACCTCTATCTGCATTTTCAAGTGCATTTTGAAGTTTGAAAGAAGAGTAAGAAAAATAGCAAGCGAGAGTTCAAAGACGTCAGGCACTGAGGACACGCCGTTCTTGGAAAGGGCCACACACAGGTACTGCTTAATGGCAGTGACGAACATCTCGTGGCTCCTGAAGACTGGGCCAGCGTTTTGCAGCACAGAGAGCAGCAGCTGCAGGGAAACCACCTTGGAACGAAGCTCATGGGACCTGCAGAGAGAAAAGACAGCGATGGTGCACAGATGGGAGGCTGCTTTTTGTCTCTGTTTTAGACAGGGTCTCACTGTGTACAGCTGACCTGGAACTCATGACCCTGCCTCTGCCTGCCAAATAACTGGACACAAACTAAAACTGTACGTTCCTTGAAAAGCCTTTGATCTTTTACCAACTACTATATGACCAAAAATGACCTTTAACTCCTGACTTTCCTGCCTCTACCACCCAAAGACTGATATTACAGGAATACACACTGTGCCCAGCCAAGCAGAACCTCCTGAGGCCAATGATTTAAGAAATAAAAACAGCCCCTATGTGCCAACAGGATGAAGGCAGAGAGCATGGGATAGGTCCCTCAGAACCCGCAGGCCGTCTGAGAACAAGAGTAGCCAATTCCTACTCCTTTTTGCCTCTCCCCAACACAGAGTGGATAATGGGCAGAACCAAGGTGAGAGTTAAGTTTGAAGAGCCGGCTCTAGGCCATGTCCATGCAGTAACTTCACAAGACTCAGCCCCACACTCTTCACTCTTCATCTGCCATAAGCACGGGCTTGTGATGGTTAATTCTCACAACCTCACAGGATCTAGTCACCCGGGAGATAAGACTTCGGGCATGACTGAGGGATTTCAGATTAAGTTCATTAAGGGGAAGACTGACCCTTAATATTTGTGCCATTGCATGGGCTAGAGTCCCAGACTGCATAGAAGGAAGGATGGAGGCAAGCCCCAGAATTCATCAGACTCTACTTCCTAAGTGCGGATGCAAAGTGACCAGCCACCCAAAGCTCTTGCTGCCATGTCCTCCCACCATGATAAACAACTGCATCCTCAAACTGGGAGCCAAAAGAAACCAAAGAAAATAAACTTTTTTTTTTTTTTTTTTAGGCTTTTCGAGACAGGGTTTCTCTGTGTAATCCTAGCACTTGAATAGCAGAGGTAGTTGGATCTCTGTGAGTTAACAGGTCAGCCTGGTCTATAGAGCACATTCAAGGCCAGTCAGGGCTACAAAGTGAGGCTCTATCAAAAACAAACAAAATTAAAAAGATCTACTAGGATGATGGCTCAGTGGTTAAAAGTACTTGTTGCTTGAAAACTCAGGCTCCACTTCCAGCATCTATATAGTGGCTCACAACTATCTTCAAATCCAGTTTGAGGGGATCTGACACTTTATTTCCCCCAGACAGGGTTTTTCTGTGTAAACTCACAGAGATCCATCTGCAGTGCTGGGGTCAAATGCGTGCACCACCACTGCCCAGCGGATCTGACACTCTTCTAATCTCCAAGGTCACTAGGCACACACATGGTACATATACATACAAGTGTTGTAAGCCAAACACTTACACACATAATGTAACATAAACAAATCTTTGGGGCTGGAGAGATGGCTCAGAGCCATTTGTTGCTTTTGCAATGGGTGGTATTCCCAGCACCCACATGGTAGTTCACAAGCCTCAATAACTGCAGTTTCAGAGGAGCCAAGAGGCACACACTTGGTGTGTATATATGCATACAGGCAAAACATTCATATGTACAAAGTAAAATAAATAAAACTAAGAGAGCAATAAAGAGAAATAAAGATTTCCTAGCTGGGCATGGCAGTGAAGTCCTATAACTCTGGTATTCAGGAGGATGACTCAGGTAAGACAAAGTTACAGAATGAGAAGCTGTCTCAGAATGCAGTCTGCCGCCATCTTGCCCCTTCACAGCCTCACAAGGAGATTAAGTCCATTAGTGAGGAAAAAAGGCACTACAAACTCCATATGCTGACTGTTTTCAATACAGAAAAGAAGATCAAACTTGGGCAAGATTCTGGATAGTGGAGACGTGGAGGGGGTGTAGGGACTGCCTGAGTCTGGAAAATGTGAAGCCATTCCACACCAACATTGTGGGGCCCACAGAGCACACCGTGGAACAGCCGGCCACAGCTGCTGGGAGCTTACTTTGGATCTGGGGGTCCTTCCCCAAGGGGCTTCATGGACAGCTTACACAGGGAGCGGAACACCAGGAAGGCATCCTTCTGTAGAATGTGAGAGAACCTAGCAGCCACTTGATGTCCTTGAACATCTGGTTCCTAAGATCAGAAACAAAGGGAAAATCCAAGAAAAAGAATTATTTCATGGAAACTTAAATTCTTGTCTATGCTCACTGAGATGTAGGGGAGGAGACACAGACAAGGTGCCACAGCTCTGTCATCAGAGAAATTGTAAACCTTGTCATTTACTCTTTAAAGTCTTTATGAAACCAGGTCTAGACACATGCCTGTCGTTCCAACACTGGGAGGTGGAGACTGAGGAGCCGAGTGCAAGGTTCTCCTCAACTACATAGTAAATTTTAGGTCAACCTGGGGTATATAAAAACCTATCTCAAAAAACAAAAACAGGGCTGGAGAGATGGCTCAGTGGTGAAGAGCGCTGACTGTTCTTCCAAAGGTCATAAGTTCAAATCCTAGCAACCACATAGTGGTTCACAACCACCTGTAATGAAATCTGACACTCTCTGGTGTGTCTGAAAGATAGCAACAGTGTACTTATCTATAATAATAAATAAATCTTAAAAAAAAAAAAAAAAACAAAAGCAGTGGGTGTGGTACCCGCCTTTAGGCCAAGCACTCTAGAGCAAGAGGCAGGAGGATCTCTGTGAGTTCAAAGCCAGCCTGGTCTACAAAGTGAGTTGAGGACAGCCAGAGCTGTCTCAGAATTTTTAATTAATTATACAGAGAAACTGTCTCAAAAAAGCAAAAGACAGCCAGGCAGTGGTGGTGCACACTTTTAACCCCCAGCACTTGGGAGGCAGAGGCAGGTGGACTTCTGAGTTCAAGGCCAGCCTGGTCTACAGAGTGAGTTCCAGGACAGCCAGGGCTACACAGAGAAACCCTGTCTCGAAAAACAAAAAACACAAAACAAAACAAAAACAAAGGCTGTTAAGATAGTTTCAATGGGTAACAGTGCTTGGCATACAAACCTGACTGAGTTTGATCACTGGAACCCACATAAAAGTAGGAAGATAGAGTGTCAACTCTAGAGCTGTATTTGATCTCTTATATGTGTGCTATTGCACTTGATTCTAAAAATTATACATACTTCACACACACATTCTCAAGAAAGAAATAGAGAGAGAGAAAAAGAGAATTAAAAATTTTTAAAAAGGCTGGGCAGTGGTGGTGCACACCTTTAATCCCAGCACTTGAGAGGCAGAGGCAGGTGGATTTCTGAGTTCGAGGCCAGCCTGGTCTACAGAGTGAGTTCCAGGACAGCCAAAGCTACACAGAGAAACCCTGTCTTGAAAAAAAATTTTTTTTTTAAAAGGAAGGCTTAGAATGTAGCTTAGTTGCTAGAAGGTTTACGAAGGCAGAGGCAAGAGTATCATTCTGATGCTCCCTAGTCCTTGACTACTGTGGTGATTTTATGAGAAATGAGTATTTGTGTCCCCATAGGCCATCTACTCTTGGTCCTTAGCAGTCTGAGAGGTTCTGGAATGTTTAGGAGCCTTGCTGGAGTGGGTAAGTCATAGAGGTGGGCTTTGCAAAGTTCATGCGGATGGAGGTAGTTTAAAATGGCCAAAATCCAAAGTTAATTAATCTACTTGTTAATATAATCTACAAAGGCAACTATGTCTACTTGGTGCAGGCCATGGTGGCACACACCTTTAATCCTAGCACTCAGAAGGCAGAGGCAGGCAGATCTCTGAGTTCAAGGCCAGCCTGGTCTACAAAGTGAGTTCCAGGATAGCCAGGGATACACAGTCAGGGTTACTGTGTCTCGAAAAACAAAAAACAAAAAAAAAAAAAAGAAAGAAAATAAAGGTATTTGTAAGAATTCTGAAGCCGAGTGATTAGAGAAAAATGGCATACATTTCCAAATGAACTTTCAAATATGACCTTTAGACCTGTTTGGTGGCACACACCTTTAATTTCTGCATTCAGAGGCAGAGGCAGAGGCAGGAGGATCTCTGTGACTTTGAGGCTAACTTCAGCTACACAGTAAGTTCCATACAGCCAGAGATACTCAAGCCCTACCTCAAAGAGTAAATAATAAATCAATACATGTAGGGGATAGAGAGTTGGCTCCTTGGTTAGGAGAGCTTGATGCTCTTCCAGGGGACCAGGGTTTGGTTCCCAGCACCAACATGGAGGTTCACAACGTCTTTCACTCTGATTCCAGGGACGCTGATGTCTTCTGCCCTGCCCAGGCACCAGGCATGCACATGGTACAGACGTTCACGCACATAAAAATACATTTTAAAAAATTACATTTAAACATAAGAAAGTAAATATTTATAAGACATAATAAAGCTCAATAGCCTTTACACATAGATGTTCTTAGAATCTACTAAGAAAAGATAGGAACCTTTCTCGATAATGAAAATTGGGCAAAAAGCATGCATAAATAATTGCTAAGAAAGCCAAATAAAAACTAAACCTAAGTAATGCCCATTAGTGTGGGATTGTTAGAATATAAAGATTTAAATAAATGCTATCACTCAATTTTAACACTAGCAGAGAAACTGGCTTTCAGCAATCTAAGGGAGGTGGGCAGGATCTGAGATGTTATCCCAGAGGACCAAAGGTAAGAGCTTCCAAATCATTCATCTTGCTATGTAAGAGCCCACAGCAGCCTTGAAGTCGGATTGTCGGGCCTATGTCATCATGCTCAGTTAAAACATTTCCTTTCCGTAAGAGCACTGACTGCATTTCCGAAGGTCCCAAGTTCAAATCCCAGCAACCACATGGTGGCTCACAACTACCTGTAATGAGATCTGACAGCCTCTTCTGGTGCATCTGAAGTCAGCTACAGTGTACTTATGTATAGTAATGAATGAAGTCTTTGGGCCGGAGCAAGCAGGGACTAAGCAAGCAGAGTTGACTAGAGCAAGCAGTGCCAACAGGGGTTGACTGGAGCAAGCAGAAGTCCTAAAAAAATTCAATTCCCAACAACCACATGAAGGCTTACAACCATCTGTACAGCTACAGCATACTCACATACATAAAATAAATAAATAAGTCTTTTAAAAAAGTAATATTTCCTCTCTCTTGCTTTGTGCATATTCAAATATATACTTTCTAAAAAATTCATACACATAAAAATACATTTAAAAAAATTTTACTCTGGACCAGAACTTGGCTCATGCTAGACAATCATTGTATCTGGGCCAATTCTCCAGCCCATAGATTCCAAGTCCTGATCCAATGATACTGTTTAGAGAATTTTACCCTTAAAAAGAATGAAGGGCTAGGGGGATGGCTCAATCAGTGAGGTAGTGCCACACAGCAAGAGAACCTAAATTCAGATTCCAGCACTCAGAGTCAGGCATGGTGTAGAGTGTCAGTCACTCTGGTGCTGGAAGGGGCAGACAGGCAGACCCTGCACTCACTGACCAGACAGGCTAGCCAAATGCTGAGTTCCAGACTCAGTTGGAAACTTTCTCTCAAGAAAGTAAGGTGGAGAACAGAGAGACACCTGGCATTGACCTCTGACCTCCACATAAGCATAGGCAAGTACATAGTACATGTGACACATATGCTACACACACACACACACAGAGAGAGAGAGAGAGAGAGAGAGAGAGAGAGAGAGAGAGAGAGAGAGAGAGAGAGAGGAAGGATTGGGGAATAAATATGCATGTTAGGGGCAGAGGCAGACAGATCTCTGAGCGTGAGGCTAGCCAAGCTCTACAGTGAAAACACAGTGGTCTATGTCACCACTATCTGAAAAGGAAGCCCGGCTGTACTGAGGATGAGAACAGGGCTGACGCCGCAGGGCCCTCTGGCGTAGCTCACTTCTCTAACAGAGATCTAAACATGCAAATGGAAGGGTGGGCGAAGTGACATACCAGATTATCTGCCGAGGACAGCGACTGCCTGTCGTCTGCTATGCCATTGGTCTGTGAGTTCTCATCAACTCCAGGAGGAACTGTGCTTTCCTGGCATTCCAGGGCACTCAGGCCTCGGTCAGGTTCCGGCAGACCGTGCTTTTCTGCTGCTTCTTAAGACATAAGTTCAAAGTCATTGCCAAATGAGTGTGTATCCCAAAAGGCTGCTGAACCAGACAGAACTCATCCAGACTCAGCATTATGCACCCCTTCTTCCCCTAGCCCCACAACACAATGGGGCTTAGGCTTCCTTCCTGACTCTCAGTCACATCCTCACTGCCAGGGCCACAGTAATGCAAGCTCCACACAGGAGTTCACTCACATCACATGCAAAGCTGTGAAATGTAGCAGCCCTGCCCATCTGTCTACTTCTGAAAAAAAGATTGGAAGAAGCAAAGCATGAGAAACAAAGATTTTATTTAAAGAGTTAATAACCCAAGAGTTAAGAGACAGTTAGTTAAAAGGCTGGTGCATACCTTTAATCCCACCACTTGGGAGGCACAGGCAGCTGGATTTCTGAGTTTGAGGCCAGCCTACCTAGTCTACAGAGTGAGTTCCAGGACACTCAAGGCTACACAGAAACACCAGGTCTTGAAAAACTAACCCGGGGGCTGGAGAAATAGCTCAGTGGTTAAGAGCACTGACTGTTCTTCCAGAGGTCCTGAGTTCAATTCCCAGCAATCATATGGTGGCTCACAACCATCTGTAATGAGATCCGATGCCCTCTTCTGGTGTGTCTGAAGACAGCAAAAGTATACTCACATACATTTTTCAGGTGTAATGGCAGATACACATCTCCCTGCTATGCAATCTCAATGGCTAGCAATAGTTTTACAAAGCATATATTTACTGGACACATTATTTAGCCAGTTCTACTCCACAACAGGCTGAGGTGTGACAAGATGATGAGCTCTCTGAAAGAGCTCGGCAGCGCCTGAATTAGCAAAGGTATCTCAGAGGTGTGGTTTTCCCAGCACGACATCAAGCCTTGATGTAACAGCAGTAGCAATCTGGTATGTGTGAGGCCCTGGATTTGATTTCCAGGCTTGGAAGTCACTATGGATTCTCCTGCCTCAGTCTCCCAAGTGTAGATTACAGGCATGGGTCAGAACACTCATGTAGAAATGAATGTAAACAATGTCCCAGTGTGGACGTGTACTGTTGTAGGGATATCTGATCACACTGGGAATCCCAAAATTGTGTTATTTACTGAAAAAAAGTTGTGGTGTAGCTCAGCTCTTAGCACACATCTTTAATCCCTCCACTGGAATATAGACCTGCCCTCAGTATTCACCTTTATTCCCAAACAATGAAGGTAGAGTTAGTTTATGGAAGGAAGCACCCATGTTTGAAAGTGATGTCTAATTGACTGGCAGACAAAGTGATGAGTCAGAGAAAGATCTGACAGAATAGGCTATGCCTAACTGTCATAAGGAGAGAGAGGAAAGGGAAGCTACTTAAGAGACAGAGAGAGAGGGAAGGAGAAAAGGAGGTTTTTCCAGGACAGTTTTACAGAGACTGGTTGTAGAGAGAATAAACTAGATCTAGATGAAGACAGAATGAACCAGAGAATGAGAAGGAAGAAGAAGACTAAAATAGATTGCTAGTGTTAGTTTGTGGTCAAACAGAACAATTCAAGAGAGGCAGAGAGAAAGAGAAGCCAGATTGAATCAGTCAGCTTGCAGAAGAGTTTGAATCAGAGCAGCCAAGTTGAACCAGGCAGACAGAATTCAGAAAGAGCTAGAAAGGGTGAGCTTACTCAGCAGTTAGTCTGAGGCTGAAAACACTCCAGCCCTACACTAGATTGTACGGAGGCTAGGAGCTCCCAGGAGCAGGCCTAGGTTAGCAGACGGAGGCAACTAGTCTGAGAGAGGACAATCAAATTAGGCAAAAAGATACATTTACAACGTAAAAATAAAGACTGCAATGCTTTATGAAAAAGAATGAGCATGCTCCATGAACTCAATACACAATCATCTGTATTCTACTTTATTTCTTCCATTTAAAAAATACTGATTGTGCCAGTGGTGGTGCATGCCTTTAATCCAGCACTTGGGAGGCAGAGACAGGTGGATTTCTAAGTTCAAGGCCAGCCTGGTCTACAGAGTGAGTTCCAGGACAGCCAGGGCTGTACAGAGAAACCCTGTCTCAAAAACAAACAAACAAACAAACAAAAAAGCTGACTGTGTGACCTACTGCCATTTTTAAGTTTCTTCCAAATTAATGGCACTGGCACAGTGTTCAGCACGCAGCCACTGACTGAATTTGAAGCAAAGACAAAGGCAACATCATTGGGGCCAGCTCTGTAAGCTGACCGACACTGAGTGAAGCATAGGAGGACTGGAGGCTCACAATGAGCACAACCTCTGAGTGCCTAACACCTGCTGCTGTGTGACCAGCACACATTATGTCTGGCCTTGACATCTTAGCAGCTCTGATGTAGAAGGCATATGGAGCAGAGCTGTCTCCAGGTGGAGCACCTGACACAACTGTGTAGACCATGGTCTATACAGACAGAGCTCAACCTGGACAGAACAGAACCCATCCCTGCAGCCAGATCACTTCATGCCAAGTGCAGGCTGGGAAGTAGCAGCTAGCTCGGATCCAAGGAGCTACCTGAGGGGCTTCACAGGGCGTGGGAAGAGTCATGAGGAAAGGCGGGTTGTCCTCAGCACTCACCTTTCACAGCAGACGTGACCACATCCTCTAAGATGTCCTTCACCACCTCCTGGGCTCCATTGTCAATGCCTGCACACACCCCGAACACATAAACATACATGAGGTGTTGCCAGGGACAAGAAAAGAAGGGTGGGAGATTATGACAATGGCTTTCTAGGGTCCTGCTCTAGAGGACAGAGGTACCAATGTGTTCTCTCCACCAGCAAATCTACCAGCAGAGAGGATCCCTCACATGCTGAACCCAAGGGAAGGGGCTGCTCAGCTTTCACGGCTCACTCTCTAGAGCACCGAAACCCTACCATCCTCTCCTCCTTCCCAAGTCCCAGCTGCCCAGCCCTGGCCAGCCCCACCCCCACCCAGAGCATGAGCTGATCTGCCCATGCTGGCAGAAACAAAGATGGGCTTCTCTGTGCCTCCGCCAAGCTCCTGACCACGGAGCTCTGGTGAGCAGCAGGCTGGGCTTGCTGAGCCAAGCTAGAGCCTGCTAACCTGACACTTGAAGATGGACTACATTTCAGATGAAAATGTCCTGCCAAACAGTAAATGTTTAAGTGGAAAAGGTCCAACATCTCTTATCATTAATTGCTTAATTTTTAGAAAATTAGTCCCAAAGAAGAGCTTATGGAGTGAACAGAGTGAACAGGCTCTGAACAGACATGTAGAAGTAAAGTCACCAGTTAGAAAACACCTCACTGGGCAAAGCTGTCACCTCACGTGAGCAACACCACAGACTGTGGATGCTTGCCTCAGTGAGGGCTCGCTACCCGCCAGCATTGCCACCCGCCAGCACTGCCACCAGCACTGCCATCTGCCGGTTCTGGGCATGGCCTTTGAGGTTCTGGGGAACAGTGCATTAAGGATTTTCATTCTCAACTGTCACTGAACACCTATAACCAAGTCCCCTCGAATGAGATTACTGACTTCATAACTTTTTCTTAGAGGGCAAACTGAACCTGAATGGAAAATGAGGAACAACCCTACTAAACCAAATCTTCTAAATTAATTTACTTCCCTCAAAACCATGGTTTATACAGTTACCCAAACCTCCGTTTGGTTTTCCCACCTTCATGACCTCTGCCCCATTTAGGCTGCACTTAGATCACCATACATGCAGTAGCATTCATTTTACCTCAGACAGTGAAATCTACAAATACCAACTTAAGAGGTGCAAGTTATACTGTAGTAACACATGCTAAAATAGACATGTAACTATTAGAAACTGCTCACATACCAAGAATCATCTACACCATAATTTATAGACACTAATGCTAGGTAGAGACTTCAGAGCTGCTTTCCCTCCTTGGTGGTAGGACTGAAGCAGGTCTCACACATACTGACTGGACAAGTGCTCCAGCATGAGCTCCGCGCCCCCACCCCCACCTATGGCTTTCTAGTCTAAGATCCTGGTTAGCTCTAGGCCACTGCTGCTATGACTTGAGCTCACCATTTCCAATCTGCATTGTCTGTTGCTCAGCATACTGTTCAGTCAGCACCCAAGGCAGTAGAGTTGTGGTACCAGAGGCCTGAGTGTCTCAGTATAACCTGAGACCATAAAGTGGTGGCTGATAAATGCAGGCTGGCAGGTGTATGTCGTTCACCACCAACTACATCTTAAAACACTTGAATTGGCTGGGCGGTGGTGGCGCACACCTTTGATCCCAGCACTTGAGAGGCAGAAGCAGACAGATTTCTGAGTTCGAAGCCAGCCTGGTCTACAGAGTGAGTTCCAGGACAGCCAGGGCTACACAGAGAAACCCTGTCTCAAAAAAAAAAAAAAAACAAAAAAAAAAACAGGCAAAAGCCAGGTGTGGTGGCGCTTGCCTTTAATCCTAGCACTCAGTAGGCAGAGGCAAGGGGTCTCTGTGAGTTGGAGCCCAGCCTAGTTTACATAGTGTGTGGTCCAGAACAGCCAGGGTTCTATAGAGAGACACTGTCTTAAAATTCCAAAAACAACAAACAAACAATATAGAAAGAGCCAAGAGCTCAGGATGTGGTTCACATAGTAAAATGTTTGCCGGTATGTATGCACCAAGCCCTGGGTCTAACCCCAAGCACTATATAAAGTAGCCATGATGGTCCACCTGTAATCCAGAAGTGGAGACAGGAGACTGGGTGATTGCTGGGGCTTTCCTGTACTCTGGGTGCAAAGGAATAGGGACTGACAGAGGAGGACACTTGATGCCATCCTCTGGCCTCCGCGGGTGCACATCCCAAATACATACAGACATACCACACAGAAAGGCACAGGTGGAAGGGAATAAAAAGGGGAAAGGGGAAATTTAAATTTAAAGAAAAGGACAGAGAGGTGGGCAGGGCTCAGTCTCACAAGGCTCTGCAAGCAGTCAGAGCAGAGAGGGCATAGCTCTTGCTCTGATTGGTAGAGAATGGGAGAATGGGGAGTTATCAGAGGGCTTTGCATAGGGGAGGTTGGAACCTCACTGATGCTTTTAAAACAGCAGTCCGGCTACACCCAGAACATAACAAAGAGAAAGCACTTTGGTGCAGCCCGGCGAGGGCTACTCTTCTGTTTGTTCAGCTACAATTACTACTGCACTTTGATAAGATGTCCAATATGTGTGCCCAAGCAGAAAACACTACCATCTGAAGGCATTATCTATCAGTCATGTAACTGAGGCAGAGATGACTTCAACTGGAAATCTGAAGGGCAGAGAGTGTGAGTGAAGAACTGGAAGCAGGCAGGAGAGACAAGGTCATGATGGGGGAAGACTTTTGGATCTGGTTCATACCAATGTCAGGAGAGAGGCAGATAATCCTGCGTCATCCCAATTTTATGCTTATTAAATCATTAACTGTCTGATTATAACTAGCCCTGGCATACTGTTTTGTTTAAAATGGAAACAAAGGGCCAATAAGACAGCTCAGCAAGTAAGTGTGCTTACTGCCAAGCCTGACTCCATGAGTTCTACCCTCGGGAGAGAAATGACTCCCACGAGTTACAGTCTAACCTCTCTAGGTGCCCTATGGCAGGCACATGAATATCCATGTTCATACACAAGTGATGACTGGAAGAACAAGGCTGTGACCCTGCCACCTACCCGGCTGGTGACACGCTCTCCCATCCGTGTTCCAGCTCTTCACAGGGCTCTAAGCATGGTACCAGACTGTCAACACTAACTGACTAATCACCTACTTAACTCCCTGTGGAGACCAAGTGTCCCAAACTGCACCAACTACGTCATGGCTGTCAGGAAGCAGCAGCAGCTGGCTCCATTCCAGACACCCATCAGGCCTCACTGGCTGTGCCCCATGTAGTAAGAGAAAGGGGGAAGTCAAGGAAAGGCCCAGAACAGACAAGCTCCCAGCAGGGTTTCCCTAACCACCAGCCAACACTTCCCAGTGTGTCCCACAACCCCAGGAAGACACCAGCTCACCCCTAGAAGGATCAGCTCTACCAGAGATCGATGAGGCTCTCTCTCCGTGTGCCTCTCCATTTTCTGAGCTCCCTTTTCCTAGGCCACTCCTGGCATGGTCACCGTTGGGCAATTCTGTTTTTTCAGGAGTCGTGGGTTTGCTCTGGGCCTGGCTCTGTTTCAGTCGGCTGAACTTGGGAGATCCTGCTGTGGCCTGGATCACCGGGGACTGAGGTTTTGACTGGATTGGCTTTTCCAATTCTCTGGCCTCCTGTAACTAGAACACAAGAGAGAAGGGATTCTATCTAAACAGTTCTAGCATTTTATTAAAAAAATTTTTACACCGAACTATTGTTTTAAAATATTTCAAAAGCCTGGCAGTAGTGGTGCATGCCTTTAATCCCAGCACTTGGGAGGCAGGGGCAGGTGGATTTCTAAGTTTGAGGCCAGCCTGGTCTACAGAGTGAGTTCCAGGGCTACACAGAGAAACCCTGTCTCAAACAAACAAACCAATTCTAAGCAGCTGATGAACCTTGTGCTCTGTTTGCCTGGGTACTAGGGTTAAACCAGGGTATTATGTATTCTAGGGAAGAGTTCTTCTGCTAAGCTATATCCCAGCTCAGCATAAAGTTGGCTTTTTTTTTAAAGATTTATTTGTTTATTTTATGTATATGAGTACACACTGTAGCTATACAGATAGTTGTGAGCCTTCATCTGGTTGTTGGGAATTGACTTTTAGGATCTCTGCTCATGCTGGTCAACCCCGCTCTCTTGCTCCGGTGGGCCCCACTCACTCCAGTCCAAAGATTTATTTATTATTATACGTAAGCACACTGACACACCAGAAGAAGGTGTCCGATCTCATTATGGGTGGTTGTGAGCCACCATGTGGTTGCTGGGATTTGAACTCAGGACTTTTGGAAGAGCAGTCAGTGCTCTTACCTGCTGAGCCATCTTCACCAGCCCCAGTATAAATTTTTAAGAAGAAATAAGTTCAAAGTAAACTTAGACTATAATGACCAAACTTCAAACCCATGCTAGAGTTGCTTTTAAAACTGGAAGTAACAGGAAGGATGACTCTTCCAGTGTCAGTCCCCCCATCCCACCCCCTACCCCCATGCACGGGCTGATTCAGCAGGACATGGGGCCAGCCCAGCTGTCACTCACCACTTGGTTTTCCATGCGGGTGAAGATGACGTTCAGCATTTGAGTGAGCGTGGCCTTGGCGGTGGTCTGATTGATGAGGTTCTTGCTGGCCAGGTAGATATTGTAGCATGTCCTCACTGTCTGCAGGATAGTGCCCTCATGGATTTCAATGTGCGGGGAAGTCACGGCAGTCAGAAGAGCCTGAGACACATCAGAAATGGCCACCTTCCCATATGGCACTGTTTCTCCTGGGCAAACTTTCCAGAACAGTTGAGGGGTTTGTTTGTCCCCATACCACCCCATTTTTTTCTGAAAGTAAGTCTCTGTCAGTAAACCTGGCTCTCCTGAATCTGGTTATACACAGGCTGGCCTCAAACTTTCAGCAATTCTCCTGCCTCTGTCTCCCAGGCACTAAGATTATATGTGATCTCAATATACCCAGCCTGATTTTTCCAAATTCTCAGATGGTCCTGCAAGCTCATCTGGCTGATTAGTACCCAGAGACCACTTCCCACTATTTGAAGTTAAAAAAGCAATTCCTGACGCCTTAAAACTCACATTCATCTTTTTAAAAAAAAAAAAAAAAAAGGCTAGAGAGATGGCTCAGCAGTTAAGAGTGCCGAATGCTCTTCTGAAGGTCGTGAGTTCAAATCCCAGCAACCACATGGTGGCTCACAACCATCTGTAATGAGATCTGAAATCCTCTTCTGGGGTGTCTGAAGACAGCTACAGTGTACTTATGTATAATTAATAAATAAATCTAAAAGAACACCTCACATCATTCTAAGTAATCATGCTGTGCTGAGGTAGGTGTTCTAGTGCTTGCTAAAAATCTTCTTAAAAGTTTTAGAAAAAAACCTAAAAATTCTGAATGTTAATATTGATTGAAAAAAAAAATCTAGCCGGGCGGGAGTGGCACACGTGACACAGCCTTTCATCCCAGCACTTGGGAGGCAGAGGCAGGCCTACACAGCTGGGCTGCCTATCTGAGATCAGGAGGGACGCCTTGGTCCACCCGCTCACCCACTCTGATACACTGCAGTACTAGGAATCCAAGCCCTTCCTGGCGCAGACAGAGGAGGAAAAGCTGGAAGGCAGGAGACGCCGGGGCAGGTTCAGGCATTAAGAAGAGCAATGAAGACTATACAGCGATGGTGGATGGCCAGCTGGAACAAGGGGTCTCCAGCAGGTCCCAGACAATCTCAAGCAAATGAGCTCACAATGCCCTGCCCCATCGTTGATGGGCCTCTTTACTTGGGACATACCTGGTCATGCTCCCACACCACGACACTAAGAGAAGAGCTAAGGAACACATCTAACTCTTATATTCCAGCTCAATGAGACTCAGCTAACACACGGTAAGTTAAAACCCACATCTCAAACTCAGACCAGGCACACAGAAATACCTTAATTATTTGTAGCTGAACCCCTTCATCTGTCTGAGGACCCTGAAAACAATTGCAAATGGTTTCAACGATCCTGTCGATCAGCCGCTTCCCTGGAGCTCCACTGTCAGGGGCATTGCCAGTGATGTGCCCATATGCGATGAGTTTCTGCACACAAAAGAGCAAAAGTTACAAGACAGGAGGGAGGATGGCCTTGAACTTCTGGTTCCTATGGCAGCAGTCACTCCCAGGAGCCAGGGAAGCCCAGCTGTTCTGAGCATGACCTTTACCATCCCCCAGTGGGCAGCCTGCCTCCCAGAGGCTACCTGCCAGTACCACCTCAACCCAACCTGGACCTTGGCACAGAGAGTAACTTGAGAGACAGAGATCAAAGTGAGTGCTACACCTGGCTGAGATTAAGAATCAATCTGGAAGAAATCACAAAAATGCCATTTCCTGGACTTCAGCCTGGACCTTCTGAACTAGAAGTTACAAGGCAGAAGCTTAGGAATCAGTCTTCTCTCCCAACTGTACGGCTTATTCTAAAGGTCAGTCTAGCAAAAGGCCCAGGCTTCTAGGGCTCACTGTGCTTCAGGGAGTGGATAAGGAGGTGGACATGCCCACTGTACTGGGGTGGGGGGGGCTTACCCTGCAGAAGCTCACAACTCTTCTGAATGGCTTTCTACATCACTAGATACAAAGCACTTTCATTCAACAAGCAGAAAAAGATTAAAAGAGTGGCCTAGAGCAGAAACACAGCATACACTGTGTGACACTGAGGCAGAAAATCACGAATTTGATACTAGGCTAGGCCACATAGCAAGAGCTTGTATCAAAAAACAAAAACAGGGCCACACTTTGAATCTCAGGACCTGGAAGGCAGAAAGAGGCAGATCTCTGGTCTACAAAGCAAGGTCCATGCCGATAAATAATAGATAATCAGATTCTGCCTCAAAAATAATACTAATAATTAACTTTAGGGCTGGCAAGATGGCTCAGCCGGTAGGAGCACTAACTGCTCTTCCAAAGGTCCTGAGTTCAGATCCCAGCAACCACATGGTGGCTCACAACCACCCATAATGAGATCCGATGCCCTCTTCTCGTGCGTCTGAAGACAGCTACAGTATATTACGCCGGAGCAATCGGGCCCGAGCAAGCGGGCCATCCTGAGTTCAGTTTCCAGCAGCCACATGATGGCTCACGGCCATCTGTACAGCTACAGTGTACTCATACACATAAAATAAATAAATAAATCTTTTAAAAAATTAACTTTAATTAAGGGCTGAGGAAATAATTTAGTCATCAAATGCTTGCCATGCAAGGATGAAGAACTGAATTTGATCCCTAGCACCCATGTAAAAAGCTAGGTATAGAAGATGACATGCCCCTTGTAACTCCGGTGCCCAGGAGGTGGGGACAGGCAGATCCCTGACAGCCAAGCCTATTACTGAACCCCATGTGCCAATGGAGACCCTGTCTCAAAAGCCAAGGTGCACAGCTCCTGAAGAACAATGCTCATCTCAGACTTCTGCATGGACCCACATCCATCCACGCATGCCAACACAAACCCATACAACACCTATACCCACACACAAAGCCAACCAACAAAAACTAAAACACAACATATGTAACATGAACAGGACCATCTGGGCCAATCATTCCTTACAGGCTTCACTTTGAATAAAGAGAAAATGGTACTCTACTTTTTAATCTTTTTCTTTCTTTTGAGACAGACTTCTGTATGCCTTGAACTTCTGATCCTCCAACCTCTATCTCCTGAGTATTCTAAATTGTACTGGGTCTCATGCAAGCTAGACAAATAGTCTATCACAAAATTTCTGGCATAAATGTAGTGCCTAACTAAAAAATATTTATTATTATATTTTTATGTGAATGAGTGTTTTGCCTACATGTATGCCTGTGGAGGCCAGAAGAGGACATCAGATCTCCTGAACTGGAGTTATAGATGGTTGTGAGACACTTACAGATGAAACATCTCTCCTGCCCCAATGTTATTGTCATTGATTTGAGACAGGGTTTCACTGTGCAGCCCTGGGTGGCCTCCATCACATAGAGCTCCACTTGTCTCTGCCTACACACACATGATTTGTATTTAATTTTTATCTCAACCTTTAAAAATTCTATTTTTGAAGCCAAGTGTAGTGGTGTATGCCTTAATCTTCTAGTACTCAGGAGGCAGAGGCAGGAGGATCTCTGTGAGTTCAAGGCCAGCCTGGTCTAGGACAGCCAGAGGCTACAGACTCTGTCTTGAAAAAAACAAAAAACAAAAGAAATTCTATTTTTGAATGTTTTATAATGAACAAAGTTCATATATATAATATTAAATTGAAATTAAAATATATTCCAAAAAGTATTAATATGCATCCAGAAAAACCATTAACTTAGGAAAGACAAGCTCTGCCCTTGGGCAGTGTGGGTCAACAATGCTAACGAAAGAAACAGAGGCCCCTCAGAGCCGCAGATGCTTCACAGGACATCTCCAGGCTTCTAGAGCAGGCAAGGGCATCTATGCCAACTGTGCTCCTTACAAAGCCAACCCTAAAGCACCTTTGTCCCTGTTGTCACCTCCAAGAGAAATGGGTGACAAGGCACAGCGTAGGTGACTTCAGCTGGCTCCACTTCTGTCAAAGTCAGACTTCACCCTAGATTCTGGCCTTTGGTTTCCAAGGCATGAGCTTCCTCAACAGCCAGGAAATTCCAGTCAGACAGGCTTAGCCTGGAGCAGAGGGTAAGCTCCGTATCCATTCAGTCTTCCAGGGCACCCATTTACTTCCTAAAGTCATAAAAGGGGGTATACTTTACACCGTTTCCACTCAGCACGGAGACTCAAGCACCCCTATTAAACTCTAGAGGATTCCATTCCAAAGGAGAACCACACACCTTAAGAGTCAAGGCTCGCAGGGCAGTGGTGGCGCACGCCTTTAATCCCAGCACTTGGGAGGCAGAGGCAGGTGGATTTCTGAGTTCGAGGCCAGCCTGGTTTACAGAGTGAGTTCTAGGACAGCCAGGACTACACAGAGAAACCCTGTCTCGAAAAAAACCAAAAAAAAAAAAAAAAAAGAGTCAAGGCTCCCAGTGGGCGGAGGGAAACAGAGCTCCAAGGTGTTTAAAGTCATGTGTGCACACAGAGTGAAGACACTAACACCATCACTAAAGAAGCTAGGTCACACGGTGACAGGTAAGAGCATAAAGGACCAGGTACTGAGGTGGTCTCCACTGCAATTACTCACGGAAGCCACAATGGTGGGAAAGCAGGTTCAAATAAGCAAGTAAACACACATCTCTCTGTTGCTATGACTCAAAGTTATGTGCCCTAGATCCATATTTTCAAGTCTCAGAATCAAAAGTGACCATTAAAATGTTGGGCCTGTGGGATCTAAACAGACGTAAGGCTGTGAGGGCTGGGCCCTCACAGTGGAGTCTGCTCTGTAACAGACCAGAGGGCTTGCTTGTTCTCTAATCCTCTAAGGCACACTAAGAATATGGCATTCTACAAGCAGAGCCAGAGTCCTCGACAAATCAGCAAGGGCCTTGATCTTGGACTGCCCAGCCTCCAGAGCTATGAGAGAGGGTCAAGTGTTGTCTAGGACTCAGTTATCACAGCCTAAGCTGAGACCACTGGGCTTCAACACCACTACCCACAAAAGCACACAACAGATCACATCGGGAGTGTGGAGCTGGAAGTCCTACAACCCAAAGAAGCCCGTACTTACTGGACAGGTGACTGAGCTGAGCCAGCCACTTAATCACCTCAGTCTCAGACTCCTTGACTCTAACACAAGAATAAAGCAGCGCTCAGAGGCAGATGCAGGCAGATCTACAAGTTCAAGGCCAGCCTGGTCTAAGAGTGAACTCTAGAAGAGCCAAGGCTACGCAGAGGAAACCTTGTCTTGAAAAAACGAACAAAACAAAACAAAAACAAGAACAAGGATTCTACTGAAGCTTAAGCAGGGTGATGGGGATGAAGCTCCTGCCAGGCCGACAGCCTGGGGAGGGTGAGAGCTCTCACGCTTAGGACTTTAGTGTTAGCATCAGGACTCATTCCCAAACTAAGCCTCATCATGGGAAACAAACAACTAAAATTAAACTGATGTCAAATTTCCTCAGAAAGCATTCACAGCATCAAGTATTTTAGGATGAAGTAAGACTGAGTCTGCCATTTGAGAATTCTTGGCTCATTAGAAGCTTCACATAGGACATGTACAGAATTATCTGGAATGAGAGAAACAATTTTTCATTTGAAAGAACTGCTTCTGTGAAAAAAAAAAAACCTGTCACCAACTCTAAAGTGTATGTATATTGAAAAAAAAAAGAGATAATAGAGTAAATATTAGACCCAGGATGCCTCTTTGCAGTTCTATGCCTTGGCACACAGAACCAACAGATGAACAACATTCTTTGTCAGGAAATGCAAATCTGCACGAGGCTTTGAGGGCCTTGTGACACAACTGTCTAAGCTGCCCTAACAGAATCATCACCTGCTCCCTGTCCCCTGTCCCCAGAGTGGCTGACAACTTCAATAACATCCAAAACTTCTTCCTCTGATGGGATTGCCCACTAAGGTTAAGAAACTTGGAGCTAGCCGGGTGTGTGGTGGCGCACGCCTTTAATCCCAGCACTTGGGAGGCAGAGGCAGGTGGATTTCTGAGTTCGAGGCCAGCCTGGTCTACAGAGTGAGTTCCAGGACAGCCAGGGCTACACAGAGAAATCCTGTTTCGAAAACCAAAAAAAAAAAAAGTGTTTTTTTTCTGTGATGTTTTTACTGTGTGGCTTTCACAGTTTTATCCTTTCTGCTCTTTAAATGCCTCTCTAATGTGTGAGAGGTGCTTCCTAGAGCTAAGGAGCAACAAGGCTGGGGCTGCCTTACAAGAAACTGCAGGTACTAAATAACCTGCTGGCTTTAAAGGCAATGTTGACGTGTAGATTAAGAGGTGCCTTTAAATAGAAACACACAGAGCATGAACTTATACATGGATCAGCTGGTCCAAAATGGCCTGGGAACCCAAGCCCACATTTCCCGGGGCTGGTTAGTTCACGTTCATAGCGACTGAAGATCAGAACTGCCACAAATAATCAGGTGTGGCTGTACCTGTTTCTACACCTGAGAGTACACATTAACACCATCAACGACGAGGCTTGTAATGGAGCATGTAATGTACCACATATACCAAACATAGTCAACCTACAACTGACTATAATTTCCCCGCTGGGGAAATGTAAGTGCAGCTAAGGAGGACAGGCCCCTTCCCACCAGGACATCTTCACACAGGAAACTTTGGACTGCTTCTGTGCCACTTCTGGGGCATTCTCAGCACCAGAGTAGCACAGCTGTGGGTAATGGAGTGCTCACACCAAGGACCCCACCACCAAGTCTAAACATGGTACCTGCAAGCAGTCCAGGGATGTGCTGACCACCCGAGGGGACTTGGATTGGCAGGCCAGCTCGAATGGAAGGAAATACTTGTCAGCTTCAATGAAGTTTGCCTTTGGTGGAGCTGCAGCACCAAGCCTAGGGAAAAGCAAGAAAGGGCCAAGAGAAAAAAAAAAAAGCTTGCTTCTCTCCATCTTACTCGATGTTTCAATCATGATTGTAAGCACTTAGTTAAAAGTGCTGGAAGTGCTATCCTGGAATGATGTGGTTACAAGCTGAGTACACGTAACTTGAGAAGCCACCAGAATGTCATGTGCAGAAAGCAAGAGCTCTGACTTGTGAGTAGACTCAGTGGCACTGGACAGAATCTGCTACAGCCATGTGAGAGCCATGTTTCTGAGCTGTGACTGCTGGCTTCCATCGAGCTTGCCAGAGCAAGCTGCCCCTTGCCACAAGACAAGGCTTCTGCGCCCTTCTCAAGAGAAGGCAGGAAGGCATCGACTTGGCCTTCTTTAGCCGTCCCATCCCTCCATGCACACGGGTAGCACTGGGCCAGGCATCTGCCCAGCCCGGGAGCCCTGCCGTGTGAGCACTGTGCCAGCAGAGTGTGTGCTGCCCCTTTAAATATGAGAAGCGTAAACACACATGGACGGGGTTCCCATGGCCACCACCTGCTGTACCCCCAAGAGGAGGAAGCACGGCTGCTTACCTCTGCTTTTCTAGTTCTGCTTTAATTTCATCTGGTGGAAGAAGAAAAAGCACATTAGGAGCACGCAACACTTACAGAAAAGAAAGGTTTGCTACAAGGTATCTAGAAACCATTGGAAAGAGTATTTCTAAGGTTGTGGAACACTCAAATTTTGATATAACGTGAAGCAAGAATTTATCACAGCAGTAATGCCAGCCCCATCGGAGTCACTGTGCTAGGCATGCGTGTAAGTTCATGTTGCCTTCACTTAACGCCCACAAGACCCTGTGGGTGGGCACTACTGTTCCCTCTCACCACTGACACACTGGAGCCACCCTGTACACCTCTATCCTCTAGATGACAGCAGCATTTCCTGCCCCTGCAGTGTTAGATTGTGCTTTGTGATAAGGTCTCACTAAATATCCAAGGCTGACGGAAACTCATGATCCTCCTGCCTCAGCCTGTTGAGTGCTGCTGGGAGGTACCAGCATGCTCTCCCATAGTCTTGAATACCAAATGTTCCCTGAGCAAACTCCCTCAGTGAGAACGAATGACTTCAATGAGGAAATATAGATATCGAGAGAAGAGAGACTCTCTCCACATTACTCATTAAGAAATGGGGGAGCAAGAATTGAATCTAGGTCTTAGCTCTGTAGTCTATGCTCTACCTCCTCTGCATGGCCAGTATATGTTAAAATAGTTAAGGCAAAATAGCAAGTACACAAAACCATACACAGGAAACCGCTTAAGAAAATACTGAAATGAGTTAGGCAAACGCTGGAAGTTTCTTTTTTTTTTTTTTAAAGGTTTATTTATTATTATAGATGAGTACACTGTAGCTGTCTTCAGACACATCAGAAGAGGGCATCAGATTTCATTATGGGTGATTGTGAGCCACCATGTGGTTGCTGGGATTTGAACTCATGACCTTTGGAAGAGCAGACGGTGCTCTTACCCGCTGAGCCATCTCACCAGCCCTGGAAGTTTCTTAAATAGTGGAGTGGTGGTGTTTGGTTCTTTTAAATTACACTTACTTAGTTATCTGGGGGAGGGGCATCAGTGAGGATCAGAGAGCTACTGTCAGTTGTTGGTTCACTGCTTCCAGCATGTGGGTCCCAGGAACTGAACTTGAGTCATCAACATCAGGCTTGGCAGCAAGCGCCTTCACTTATTAAGTCATTACGCTAGCCCCTGTTCTTTTTCATGTTTTTTCTTTTTCTTGTGCATGCATGGGCATTTTGGCTGTGTGTACATCTGTGCACGTGTGCTTGATGCCCAAACTCCACTACAACTGGACCTAGAAACAGTTCCAAGCCTCAGTGTGGGTGCTGAGAATCAACCCTGGTCCTTTAGAAGAGCACTCAGAGCGCTGAGCTGCTGAGGTGTCTCCCCAGCCCCTTCCTTTTTTCACATTTCTCTATGAGGTCAGGACCATTGAAAAGGAGAGTACCTTTTTTTTATAATTAGTAATTTAAAAATAATTAATTTTTTAAAGATTTATTTACTTTTTTTTCAGTTATTAGCTTAATGTATATAAGTACACTGTCATTCTCTTCAGACACACCAGAAGAGGGCATCAGATCCTATTACAGATAGTTGTGAGCCACCATATGGGTGCTGGGAATTGAACTCAGGAACTCGGGAAGAGCAGTCAGTGCTCTTAACCTCTGCACCATCACTCTACCTCCGAGAGTATCTTTTCTAAATACTCTTTTTCAGACAAGGTTTCTCTGTGTAGCCCTGGCTGTCCTGGAACTCACTCTGTAGACCAGGCTGGCCTTGAACTCAGAAATCCACCTGCCTCTGCTGGGATTAAAGGCGTGCACCACCACTGCCCCACTTACCACAGCCTTTCTGCACACTCTTAAGAGCAAGCAATCTGGGTAAGGGCACTAGCCATCCCAACAGCACCAAAACACACTTCAGGAAGTTCTTAAGTTCCATTTGCTTGGAAAATCAAGGAACTAGGCCAGCTAGAGGTGGTAACATCTAACCTTCTGGCTGGCCTACACGTGCTTATTGCATGCCTAACAAAACAGTAGAGAACTACCCATGAGGCTGTGAAACTTGAACTTATAAAAGGAACAGTCAACATGGACCCTGTCCTTAAAGGACATAAATCATCCAAGAGTGGGGCCCCACCTCCAACAGAAGGCTACAAGACTGGCCTACAGGATGTAGCTTCATCGACTTACGTAACACAGTGGCTTTGCTTAAATGACAAGTTCGTGTGACGCACCAGATGCACCCTGCTGCCAACTCAAGTGTAAAGTTTTCTTCTGGACAGGAGCAGCATTCTTAGGGCTCAGTCTGATGCATCAGATAGAGCCAAGCCCATGCTAGAGGCAAGTGGTCCCTGAGTTTCCAACCATCTATTCTGGATACCACTGGTGCTAACCAGTGATACACAAATCTCACCAGTACAGCCACTCACTGTCCATG
>JADRCD010223427.1:0-55465 GCA_019843815.1 Montemys delectorum
GTGTGTGTGTGTGAATATATATATGTATATATATACATATATATATTTGACCCACACACAATCCAAAATGGATAGCCATTTTGAACAATTCTGGTATTTTTGAACTTGGGTGCCAGTGCATAGAATAAATTAGGATTTAATAAGGGAAAACGTACTTACTTGTCTGGTTTGGAAAAGAGAAGTTAGCCTCAATTCTTAGTATACTCACTATCAGTGAACACTGTGAACCCAAATAAAAATATATTTTCATACACATTATTAAGAAAAAGTTCACCGCTGACATTTTAAGTAGCACTTTTAGCAAATTGTCCATGAAATCTGAGGTCACTGTACCCTCTGTCTGACGACTTGACACTCTTCTAGGATATAGAGGAGTCTAGTTCAAGCAATAATTGGTTATACTGAAGTTACAAAAAATAGAGAATGTCATCAGAAGAAGAAAAAGCATTCACAGAATCATCCCAGAAGATCATGGGGGTACTAATCCACGCTTCTTGGATACAGAAGATGCTACACAAGTGCCCTAAAGTTAGCAACAGAAGTTTAACTCACATTCAGGCAGCAAAGCTCCCATCCAGAGCGTCCCTGCTATGTCACTGTCAACATCAAGGACCAGAGATGAGCAGAAGGAGAGTGTAGACACGGCTCTGATGCGCCAGCAATTGAGGCTCACAGTGCAGCCCCTGAGGTAGAAAGATAGCCAGTGCCATCACTCCCAGGGGAAATGGGGACTTTTATTTGAGAGAAAGCCAATGCCAAGCATGGTAAGAATAAAACGAAACTCTGACATTCAGCAGTGTGAACCTTCTTGATTTCAAGTGGTTTTATTTCATATCTTTGGTAGGTTAGTTGTTCATTTTAATATACTTGTTTATAATAGTTCTTGGGTTCATTAGCTCCTTCACTTTCCTATTTATAATTTCATCAACTGCTGAATTTATTTCTCCTTATACACTCCTTCTATTTTACCTAGGAGACTGTAATGTCTGTTTCCATCATTTCATAGGGATGCATGTTCACCTTTCTCTTCTTTCTTGTTACAATGAATATTCAAACTCCCTTTTTTACCTAGAAACCATCGCTTTAATTATATCCCTCATAGTCTTATATGTGATATCCTATTACTTTAAATGTTCTCCAGTTCCAGTTCTGACTTCACTTTTAACTCAAATATAGGTTAAAAGATTATAAGAGGCAGAAATGTTTACTTTCCAGTTTGGTAATTAATGTCGTGATGTTGGCTTCTGAGAATGCTGCCTGCGATTTTGAAAGTGTCTGGAGCCATTCTTTACATCTAATATAATTGCACTTTTGGAAATGTTCCATTTGTTATGAAGGTGGCTTTTCCGTTTACAGGCTGGTCTGATGCACAGATGGAAGCAAGGATGGAGGTGAGAGCTACTGTCTTAATTATGTTGTCTAGGTTTTCTGTATCCTAGCTCACATAGTTCTCTAGCTAATTTGTCAGTGACCTAATAGGGGGAAAGTACATTCCTTCTAATGCATTTCAGTCCACTCCTCATTAACGCTTTTTCCTCTATTTATTCTGATGCTGCTGTTTGATTGGACAGGAGTTAGCACTTTGTTATGAGTAGTACCTTCATGATGGTTGCATGTTCCATAATACCAACTAGAGGAGGTTGGAGCTATTTGCATGTAAATAGAAAAGTAGTCGAGAAACGATATGACTTTTAAGGAAAGAGCCCACCTAAGCATGCTTTATAAAGCCTCCACAAATGACATGCCCCAAAAAATCACCTCCCTTTTCACTGAGAAGTCAAAGCATTTGTACTATACATCTCTCAAGACTAAGAAGATCATTTGCCTTATGACCATTTTTTTTCAAACCGTGTGTGTGTGTGTGTGTGTGTGTGTGTGTGTGTGTATTTAAATTGTGTATGTGTGTGAGTACAGGTTTGTGCACATGAGTGCAGGTACAGTGACTTTAGGTGAAAGAAAAGGGCACTGGATCCCTTGAAGCTGAAGTTAGGAGTTACAGGTACTTGGAAGCAGCCTCAGGCAGATGCTGGGAAGCAAATTTGGGGTCCTCTGGAAGAATAGCAAGTGCTCTTTACCACTGACCAATCTCTTCAATCCCTCATGACAATATAAGAGAAGACTTATGAACTTTCCGAAAACCCAGACCTTATCAGACAGATGAAGGTCTAAGTAGGTGCTTTGACAACTATGATCTAATTTTTCTCTACTTACCTAATATACATCTTTGCTTTATTCTGTGTATTTACTATTTACTTACCTAATATACCTTTACACTTTATTCTAAACACGGGCAAAAGGAAATCCAACCCAGCATTGCTTTTAACTTGCAATGCAGGAGACCCGGAGAATATATTTATGTGACAAAAAGCTGGTATACATACACATACACACACACACACACACACACACACACACAGGGCGGGGTGACAAGCTCAAAACAATAATCAGGCTATCATAAATAGTCCCAAATGAGCATCCTGCACCAGTAGTGAAAACTGAGAAATGTCCAGAAGAAGCTGGCTGTAAAGAAATAGAAAGAGCCTCATGTGTGGCTCTCACTTAGAAAGGCAGTTTTCTTTTCTGCCTTAAAACTAGACAAAAAATGGTCTTTAAAATCAAAAAATGACAAAACACGGTCTGTGGAAATAGATTGTTACTAGCGTGCTTGTTGTGCAAGCATGAGAACATAGGTCTGATCTCCACAACCTACACAAACTGCCTGCATCGTGGCACATGTGTAATACCAGACCTGGGGTGCTGGAGACAGGCAATCCTAGGGCTTGCCGACAGCCATCTTAAACTCCAGGTCCCAGTGAGAGATCTTGTTTCACAAAACCGTCTGGTCCCTAAAGCAGGAGAGTCAAGGTTTAGCTCTGACCTCATATACCCTTACACAAGTAAACCTGAACACATATTCTCACATACGTAAACATACAAAAAATATCACAAAACACTACCTACTATATAATTCCAATGGCAGAGATTATCCTCTATACTCCTAGGAGGAGAGGTGCACATAAAGTATCTATAATTTGTAATATGGCTGCATTCCACCAGGGACAGCAGGAGGGAGGATGCTTGAGCCCCAGGTACATGATAAATTGGACTTTGAGCCATATCACAAGGAACACAAGGTTTCTAAAGGAGAACACTTATTCTACCTGTAGCTGTCTGTACTGGCTAGTTTTGTGTGCCAACTTGACACAGGCTGCAGTTATCACAGAGAAGGGAGCTTCAGTTGGGGAAGTGCCTCCATGAGATCCAGCTGTGGGGCATTTTTTCAATTAGTGATCAAGGGGGTAGGGCCCCTTGTGGGTGGTGCCATCTCTGGGCTTGGAAGTCTTGAGTTCTATAAGAGAACAGGCTGAGCAAGCCAGGAGAAGCAAGTCAGTAAGGAACATCCCTCCATGGCCTCTGCATCAGCTTCTGCTTCTTGACTTGCTTGAGTTCCAGTCCTGACTTCCTCTGGTGATCAACAGCCATGTAGAAGTAAGCTGAATAAACCCTTTCCTCCCCAACTTGCTTCATGGTCATGATGTTTGTGCAGGAATAAAAACCCTGACTAAGACACGGTCTAATTTGGTTCAATGTAGAAGGGAGAGGATTGGAGGGAAATAAGAGGAAAAGAAAATGAGTTACAGACCAGACATGGTAGAACATGTTTTGTTTTGTTGTGTTTTTTTACTTTTTATTGCTTCTTTGTGAGTTTCACATCATGCACCCAATCCCACTCTCCTCGTACCTTCATATACACCCTATATCCTTGCAACCTCCGTGCTAAATGAAAACAAAAATAAATAAATAAACAAATAAACAAATACAAATAAAAGTAAAAACTCACCTTGGAAGCTGTGGTGTGTCACAAGGTATATACCCTTTTTGCCCAAACAGCTTTCCTTGCAAATGTTCTTCACAATGAGTTATTGGTCTGGTTCAAGGTCTCAGGCCTCTGCTACACTTTGAGTCGCCTACACACCCCACCTCCTGCCACCAGGGCCAACTCTATTGTGCCCTTACTAGGTAAGGAGTGGGGTGAGGGGCCTCCTCCCAGTGGTGGTGAAGGGCAGGGTCAGTTGGTGGAGTATGCTTTAATCCCAGCACTGGGGAGACAGAAGCAGATGAATTGCTATGAGTTCAAGGCCAACCTGATCTATATAACAAGTTTCAAAACAACCAAAGCCCACCATGTATCTATCCTTATGTATATTTTTCTTTTACCTATGGACTATCTTAAATAAATTGAGAACTATTAATAGTGAGTATTTAGAGCACTGTCTGGCAAACACATACACTCAGTTGTTCCTTGGTATCTACAGTGGATTGGTTCCAGGGTTCAGCACAGATAGCAAAGGCCTTTGATGCCTGAGCCCCTGATGTAAAATGTTGGAGTATTTGCCCATGTCATATGATCTTCCCCTGAATATTGTAAATCACCTTATTTACATAACCTAATGCTACATTACATCTGTACTGATAATTTTTATATTATATTGCTTAGAAATAATGGAAAGAATAAAGATTGAGCATTTCATTATTGAAAAGGTTCAAGAAACTTTTTTTTTATTGTTTTCCATTTGGTTGAATCAATGAAAGGCCAATAGGAGCTTAATAATTACTAACCATATTAAATAAGCTTTAAATATTTTACCCTCATTTTGCCTTTTGTTGTTCTTGACTTCATAGTGTGAGTTCTAGGATCCAGAGTCATTGTAAGAAGAAAAGTCTCACCTCCATCTAATGTCACTTTCATGGTACCTACAAGGTACTGTAATAGCTTGGCTATGAAGTTTTCCCCAAATGCCTCATGTGTTGAAGGATTGGCTGCCACTTGGTGGCACTATTGGCAGCTGATTGGGTCATGATGCACTAAATCCATCAATGAGTTAATCCATTGATGAGGTCATACTGAATAAGCTATGAAAGGGTACAGCCTAAATGGAGGAATTGTGTCACAAAAGAGATACTATTGCTGGATTATATGACAAATTTATTTTTAGCTTTCTGAAAATTCTCTACACTAGTTTGTATAGTGGTGCAATCCCACCAACAGTAAATGAGGGTTCCATCTTCCCCACATCCTCTCCAGCATTTGTTCTCAGTTGATCCCTTGGCACATGCCCTAAGGATTCAGCATCCTACTCCACAGACACTTGCTCAGCCATGTTCATCGCTGATCTATTCACAATAGCTAGGAAATGGAAACAAGTTAAATGTCCTTCACTTAGCTTGGATAATAGAAAATGGCTAATGAAAATATGATACACATGCACTATGGAATGGTATTCATTTGTAAAGAAAAATTAAATCACTAACCTTACAGGTAAATAGATGGAACTAGAAAAGATCATATTGAATGAGGTAACCCAGACCCAGGAAGATAAATGTTGCATACTCTCTCATATTAGAAATTCCTAGCTCCAAGTCCTCAGATGTGAGTGCCTAACGTGTAGTAACTACAGAACCCAGAAAAGTAAAATGGGACCATTGCCAGGTTGGAGCAGGGGTGGGGACTAATAGAGAGGAGAATAACAGGGTAGACGTGATCTGACAGGAGAAATAGAAGAATGAGAAATATAGTTAAAGAAAGTAAGGGAGGTAAATACAAGAGAAGATGGGAGGTGAGAAAATTTGAATAGCAAGATACAAATGATATGATCAGAGAAATGAGGATAGGGGCTTTTTAGGGAAGAAGGGGACAAATACAGAAGAAAGGAGGGTATGAGTGAGATAATAGGAGGACTGTTTGAAAGGCCACAGAGATTCGTTAACTATTTACCAAAAAACTATAATATATATATATATGTATAATTCCATGTGTAAATAATATATGTACATAGTTTTAATGATCTTTTCTCATCTGACTGACAATGTTCACTACAACAGAGGAAGACCACCTAACGAAACCCCTATACCAGACAGGAGAAGCTCTCTTTTGATCTGTTGGCCGGAGCTGTCTGAGAAACTTCTAAAGCATACAACCTATTGCTGTTGTTTTTTGGTTACCCTTCAGAGGTGGAAGGTAAATCTCTGTTGCTGAAGGCACCATGTACATCAGAGCCAGGACCCAGAGCTTAGCTGGAACTGACCCAAAGTCTCCCTCCCTGAGCATGTGCTTTCATGGTCCTAAAAGACACTATGAGAGGAGGAAGGCAGCCAAGAGCCCTACCCAGCTATGATGCTTATGAATCATATGAGCAATGACTACCACGGCACAATGATCATAAAGGCAGAGTAGTGGCATGCATACCCTGATGGTAGCCAATAGCTCCCTAACTGGACATAAGACCTGCTCAATAAGAGGGAGACCATGCCTGATACTAGAAACCTAACTACCTACTCAGTGTTAGTGAAGTCATGGTCATTGCATGTCTTCACAGACATGTCCCACAGATAAAAGTGGTCCTCACCCATCGTCGAGGAAACTTCACCTTGCAATGTACAAAGACCAATGCCAAAAACCACAACCAATCCAAATGCAGAGTCGTGAAGTCCAATCCCAAGGGATAGACCTGCAAAGCACTCTTGTACTTAAGGCTCAGTGAACATTATGGAAGAGGAAACATTGTAGAAGAGGAAGTGGAAGGATTATAAGAGCCAGGAGATCAGGGAATTTTCTATACAATTGTGTCTCCTAGTAATGTCAGGAGCTATTCCCATAAAGTCTCATCAACATGGCTGCTGAAATGTGAGCTAAACATTTGAATGACACCAAAGAACATGCCTATGAGACCTCAACCCTACACAAAGAACTGAAGACAACCAAGGAAAGCTGGGAATAGGAGCAACCAAAGAAAACAGGGAAGAGCACACCAATTGGTTGTTGAGTGTCGAATGGTAAGTCCTAAAAACATACATACAGGTAGCATTATAGGGACTAAACCTGTTATATTTAAGACTATAAAACATATGCACATACGCATGTAATAACAATTAGTGAAAAGGAACTTGAATTTGAAAAGTCATGAATTTAAAGCTGAGCAGGGAAGAGTATATGAGAGAGTTTGGAGGGAAGCTAGGGGAGGAAAATATTGTAATTAAGTTATAATCTCAAAATATATATACATTTGAAGGATATATCTTGCCCAAGTCCTTCCTGTCCCCTCTCTCTCCTTCCTGGCTACCATGATATACACGGCTTTGCTTGCACACATTCCTGTCACCAGGAAGCTCTTCCTTCTCCTGGTCTGTACCAAATCATGAGCTGAAATCAATGAACTAGGAACCAAAATAAAGTTCTCCCTTCTTAAAGTTGCTATCACCGAGTATTTCGTCGCAGGACCAAAAGGGGACTAATGCACATTAAGGAGGAGTCCTTTGTCACAGGAGAACAGGGCAAGTGTTTTAGGCCTCCTTGGTTTCAATCTAAGATAAGCTGACATAACACCTTGAGAAATGAGGAGAGAAATATGAAAAGGAGGCTGGAGAGTCGTAACAAAAGGGAAAGCAAATGGTTGGATGTGAGCACATTTCTCTTCATCTGCTCATCAAATTCCATAACACATAGCTGAGTGATTTTCTCCCCTATAATTTCAAGTTAACCTCTCATCTGCGCTGAGTCATTCTACTCTAATGAAACAGGTGCTTATCAACCACAGCAATGAGGACTGAAGTTGACTCAAGTACCTCTGTCTTACAGAATCGAAGTCTAAGGATGGTGACACAAAAGTCACATGAACAATTTGCCAGTTTTCCTCATTTCTCCTCCAAATCACATGGGGGGTGGTGGTAAAAGCAGAAGTGTAGAGATGGATTGTTAACCCACTTTGAGCTCTCCCCCAGCAGGTGATCGATCAAGCTTCTAGCCACCTATCAGAGCTCTCTGGATTCTTAAAGGAAACACACAAACACACACACACACACACACATACACACTAGCTAATTTTGATATGCTTAACTTGTTCAATGACTGGGCACTTCCAAACCTCCTAGCAGTTAGCACACACACACTCCCCTCCGGTATTCCTGAGTTAGCACCTTCTAAATCAATATTTTATCTTTGTTACGCTGTTACCTTTTGGGCAGCCCCCCCCCCCCCACTCCAATAGGGTTCCTTTCCCTTTACATCTACATTGCTGGATGATTTCTCTCCTGCAGCTCTTAAATCTGATCTCTCTGTTCCCAAGTCATGGTAATTCTCCTGTTCTCTCTCTGTCCCTTGCAATCTAAAAGTCCCGCCTTTGTCTCCTGCTCAGCCATTGGCTGTAAGGCAATTCTTTATTACCAATCAAAGCCAACTGGGGACAGGGACCCTCAGCATCTGGAAGCGCAGCTTTTGGGAGCTGAATTAAGACAAAGCATTAGAACTAATCCCCAACACAGAAGAACATCTAATGGATAAATAATGTATTTTTTTAATCAGTAATAACTGATAACAGATGGAGCAAACCACACACCACAGTGTTCTGGAACTTACAGTCTAGCTGGATAACAAACATCAGACACATAATCTTTACTCCTATGATAAATTCTACAAAGAAAAAGTAAAATATGAAATAAATACAAAAAAAAAGTGAGAAATGTAGTCACTAAAGCAACTCCTCCTCACATGAAGAAATCAAAGCATTTGATGGCAAAAAAAAAAAAAAAAAAAACCTCTCAGTTAAACATCACACCTACAAAAATAATTGGAAGGTGCTGTTAATAAGCTTCTTAATCCCTCCATTCTAAATCATAAGCACCAAAGCAAAACCAATGAATGAAAAATATATTAGTATTGTAGCTGCCTGAATAGGAAAGGGGAAAGGTCAGAATTCAAGTATTACTCCAGCAGCTTCTGTTGCCTTGCTCCGCCATCCATTTCCTCAGATTGATATATTTATAGACGACCTGGACTCATTCTGCGGAGAGTACTGACAGAGAATACCATTCTGCACTTTCTCTGACCTCAGTATAGAATTACTTTGTGATATCTGTTTGGCATTTATCCAATTATACAAACATGTTTGAAATACTTTGAAAGACCAGAATTTCCTAAAACTGAGGAAAAGCCTAAGGGGATATGTGAAGTATACCTAAGATGAGATTGTTATAACCTAACATGAGAAGGAGCCAACATCCATCGTGATTTTCAGAAGTTTGGATTGGTGATGGTGTCAGCTATTCACTGTTGAGTAGCTAACCACCAGTGGAAGCAGTCTGTGAATAGGGTCTAGAAAGATTCAACTTATGCTATACCTCATCAGAGTGTCCTGAGTCATATATTCTGATCTTTATACCAACAATGGAAATTAGATGCTAAAACCACCAAGCTTAGAAGGCTAAGAAGACAAGGCTGTAATGTTGTCCCTACCCTCAAGAAGCTTATCATTTTGTCCTGAGAGTGTTATGAATGCCAAAGTAGAAAACATGACAGAGAGAAACTAATGTAAACCTGGGGAACAGGAAATGTCTCCAGAGGCGCCACAGCAGGAGTCCTGTTCTACAGGGAAAGAACAAAGAGGGTGTAAGAAAGATGCAGAAGAAATCTTGAAAGGGAAGAATGAAGGGAAAAAACAAACGCATTCTAGGTTGAAGGACAGTCGATGGTCTGGGGTGTGAAAAGCAAGGTAGATGAAAAAGCTTTCTGAGACCATAATGTAGGACAAGGGGAACTTGGAAAAACTAATAGGAAAGGACACTCTTTTTCCAAGGAGTAAGGTGTTTCCTCTGAGAGGGATGAGTAGCTAAACAAAGGTTGGGCGACGGGTGCAATATGAAGTTGATGACTCAATTTTGCATTTAAGGAAGGAATTCTAAATCTAAGTACTTAGAATTGCTTATGGTAAATGGGAGTAGCAAAGACAGCAAGAAAGAAAAAAATCAAGATCAATTAGAATGTGTATTCATTTCTATGGAATAAATTATTACAAACCTAATAGCACAAAATGGCACACACATGTTATCCCAGGGCCTTTAGGTCAAGAATGTGGGCTTTTCTTTGCTTAGGGCTTCATGAGTTAGTTAACAAGGTGTCATTGTCATCATAGAACATGATTTTATCTGAGCCTCAGCTGGTGAATAATGTTTCCAAGATCCCTCAAGCTGTTGGTCAAATTCAGTTTCTTGAGTAGAACTGGGGAAGTCCAGTTCTTCATGTCTGCTGCCTGAGGTCACACTCAAGTCCTGAGGTTTCCCATGGTTCTTTCACACATGTTCCTCCTCAAATCAGCACAGAAGGGATGGCAAGGGAAGGAGAGGAGGGAAGGAGGGAAGGAGGCAAGGAGGCAAGAAGAGAGGGAGGGATTCATGTAACCACACACACGCATGTATTTACATATGGCCTGTTCCCTTTACTGTTTGTTTGTCAATTAGAAGCAAGCACAAGCCCTTCCTACAAATACAGTGTAGAGAGTCCATAAGACTTAAGTACTAAGAAGCAGGTGTTTCCAGGACTGCTCTTAAGGTCTATCTTCCATGTAATAGTACAGCAAGATGTACCCAAGCAACGACAAGGCTTGAAACTGGGCATTGACATTGGACCCGAGATGATAATCTAAAGGGCATATATGATTATAGGACCTAAAGAGCCTAAGATGTAGTAATGACCCAAAATAGATGTGTTGAGAGTCAGTAGTTTGCTTAGCCCAAGAATCTCTGAGGAGTTGCTAAACAGATGACCTGCAACACTCTTGATTTCTGATTCTATAAAGACCAAGGAATTATACTTCAGTGCCCATTTCCATTGACCATGTACTAGGCAATGCCAAAGTACTAGAAAGCAGAATGTAGAAGAGGCTTGATTAATGTTTAGCTCAGCCAATATGTTTGTAAGTGACAAAATAGAATCAAAGAATAAGACACATGTTTGTCTTTAATGAACCCAAAGTCTACTGAGAAAGACATGTGGACCAAACACTAAATAAAAGATTGGGGAAATATGGCTGCCCAGCCAGGGGCAACGGGCTCAGTTTTTGAAGGCAGGAAACACGGGAAAGATGACCAGTGGAGATGTCTCTCAAAATGGGTAGGCATTATCCCTTTTCTGCTCTGTAGTAAACTTCAGTTGCCAAAGTTACTCAGTTATGAAATGTAAATCCAATAAATCTGGGCCTTAGTTATCGCACTACACAACCCAAGGAGGGTCTCACAGTATCAGCAGTAACTTCCCAAGGGAGTTAACAGGGAGGGATGAAACACACATATCGTGAGAGAAGGAGAAGGAAACAAATCTGCACAACAGTTTCTAAAAGGTTTATTCTTATTTAAAGCATTCAAATTTTTCCATAGAGAAAATACACAGATCTTACACCAGAAATTATTGTATTAGCTATAGTTAAAAATGTTAAAATGCTAGCGTGTCACTGGAGACATAAGTACCAATGCTCAGTCTAAAAGTGTGGTTCCCAACTTGGATCACAATCCCTTTGGGGGTCAAATGACCTTTTCACAGGGGTTGTCAAGGCCATCTGCATATCAGATATTTACATTACAATTCATAACAGTAGCAAAAAATTACAGTTATGAAGTAACAATAAAAATGATTTTATGGTCAGGGTTCACCATAAGATGAGGAATTGTACTAAGGGGTCACAGCATTAGGAAGATTGAGAATCACTGGCCTAAAACATGTACATATTGGCTTTAAAGGAAAATCGTCATAGTTTGTTTCTCTGCAGGTGAATTTTAACCATATGAAATGACTAGTTGGGTCAAAAGTATGAGATTACCCTCAATGATGAATGGTTACTAAGAAAGTCCCATGGCAAACTTGGAAAAGAATGACTTCGAGAGGTGACCCTCTTGAAAGAAATACTTATTTTGCTGTCTCTATTTGAACCAGTGAACTCTCTGAGAACATTTCAAGACCTTTCACTGTGAAAACATGAGGTTGAGTGACACCACAATCCAAGGTCACATTCTTGTTATTCCTGAATGCCATAGAAGACAAGCTTGTCCAAGAATAAAGGAATGTCCTGTGGCTACAAAACTTGTTCGTGTTGTATATTTTGCACCATAAAGAAATAGGTGTTGCATGCTTATCCACTTCCAAACAGGTTTTAAGCCAGCATCATATCTTGATATGCAGAAAAAAAGTCAAGTGGATTGGAAACTTTAATAATTCTCAATCAACTGGACTGAGAAGTCTCAAACCCTGGGCAAGGTCTGCAGGCCTTGTCGTAGCATGGTGGTAGCCCCTGAGAGGCTGACTAAAACTTCTGTATAAAATAGCTAGCCCTAGGAGTGGCATTCTCTGTCCACCTGTGATGATGGGTGTCATTTTTGTTTGTCTTTGTCTTGCTTGGTTGCTTGTATTCAGCCCACTGGAGACCAGTATATATATGGTTCAGCTGACGTGATTCTTATGTAACTTGTACTACCTGTGCAAAATGACTTTTCCTGAGAAGACGCACATAAACACCGATTTACCACAGTTAGAGCATCGTCCAAGCAAAGAAAGAATTCCATTCTGATATGGCTGGGTGAATCATGAGTTTACTGAGGAGCTTCATAGGACAATAGGTGAAGGTTCACTTACAAGAGCATGGATGACCCTTTGGAAGCTTTATCATTGAAAATCCGCATCCATCATGATTTCCAAAAGCTACATTACTAGAGCCATCTTTCATCTTCCCCAGTCAGCCTCGGACCTGTAATATACTCTAGCCCAGTAGTTCTTAACCTTTGGATTGCAACTGCTTTGGGGGTCATATGCTCCTTACTCAGAGGTCACCTAAGACCTCAGAAAACAGAGATGGATGTTTACATTATGATTTATAACAGCTAGAGTATCAGTTATGAAGTTACAATGAAAATAATTTCATGGTTGGGTTCACCACACACATAAGGAACTGTATTAAAGGGTTGCAGCATTAGGAAGGTTGAGAACTGCTGCTCTAGGCTCTGTAGACCCCAAGCCACAGGCTGCTGTGTCATGGGGGATTTATCTGGGTCTGTGGGGCTGGAGAATTTTAGAATTAAGAAAAGAAGGAGCATTTGGTAGAAATGTATTGGTGGGAATGTATACTGTGTAACCTGTATCTGGAAGGGCATGGAAAACCTCTGTAAGAGCCAAGAATGTAGACTAGCCAGTTTCAGAAACCTGTTGGCCACAAAGCACGCCCCCCCGCCCCCCGCCCCCGCCAGCTAGGTCCAAGAACAAAAAGGCAGGATATGAGCCATCCGGATGATTCTAGGGAATGGTCAGCCATAAAGTGAATACCTTTGACCAGACCATTATTCTTGTGCATACTGAGTGTGTAGGATGTTTTCCTTATGACCCTGACTCAACTAGGGGCTGGGTCTCTTTAGAATTTTCCACTGTTTTCTTGTTATGTTTCCTTGGTAACCCCCTCACCCCTGTAATTTGTGGTTTTTCCCTTTAAATACCCCTTACTCCTTGTGCTCGGGTGGAACTCCTCTGGCCTGCTAGGCTATGTGTTCAACCCCAGATCTGGCTTCCCTTCCTCCCCCTGAATAAACCTCATGCTGTTGCATCAAGATCAGTCTCTCATGAGTTATTGGGTGGTCACATCATCCTGAGACTTGAGTGAGGGTCTCCCCAGCTCTGGGAGTCTTTCATTTGAGGGCTCATCTGCAGGATTTACGACCACCCTTGACTATCTGAAGACCCCTTGGAGGTGAGTTCTTACTTGTGGTCCATCTCTCTGTCTGTATGTTTTCCATTTGTCTGGAAACTGCTTGCTTGTTTTGCAGTCTGTGAACCTGTAACTGGTCGAGTCCCAGGAGGGAATAGCGAAGCTTATTTCTAGAGTTACTTGTAATCAGCGCCTCCCCGCCCTCCGTGAGAAAGAAAGGGAGCTGGTCAGCAGACGAGCTAGGACCACTGACTAATACCCTGGGAGATGTCCCAGTGGAAATTGGGGTTGGAATCCTCAGGGACGTCTGAAGGAATCCCCTTAGGAGGGCAGAACTCCTCAAGAAGAGGGTGTGTCTGTTCTCCCGGTCGTCTGGTTTTTTTTTTTTCAATTGGCTCCTCTTGGGCCACTCTTGTTATCTCACTCTCTGTCTGGGTTTTTTGTGCTGTGTTTGTGATTTTTGTCGCCCTTGTGACTGCAATGGGACAGACGGTAACTTCCCCTTTGACTCTGATGTTTGATCACTGAAAAGTAAGGACCTCAGTAAATTTCCAACTGTCTGTTTTTCTGAAGCAAGATTGGCACTAGAGATTGAGACGGGTCTTTGTGTGTATGTTTTGTAACTGGTTCATCTCGGCAGCTGTGGCAGGCACGGGCCGAGCAACTCTGTGATTTGGCTTTGATTATCTGTGTACCTAATGTTTGTTACTGGGCCCAGTTGTCTTTCTCTGTGTCATGGACCTGAAAAGGTCGAGTTGTCTGTGTGGTAACTGATTTTCTGTGTGTGTTTGGACCTTGAACTGATGACTTACACCCCCTTGACAGATGGACGGTGTTAGAGCTAGGGTTGCTGCCGCTGGGTCTTTGGACTGCTCTTGGGGGAACTGGGAACGAAGATTGGTGTTGGCAGGAATCCCGTGGTCCAGGGTTTCCCAAGAGGGTAGTCATTAAAACATGGAATCAGTTCCACAGCTGCCGAAGCGTTGGAGGTAAGGGCCCAGCCCCAGGTGCTGCAATTCCAGTTCTTTCCGGGCCAGATCCAGATCCCTACCCGCTACACCAAACCATGCAGGCTGCTGGAGACAAGTTTGAGACCGCTTCCACTGCACCATCTCTGACCTGGCCGCTCAGCTACACGTGAGCCCAGGCTCAGCCCAGCAATGCTTTACCCAGGTACCCGACAAACTTTTCCAAGGGGGCCCCAACTGGGGCCATCTTGTGGTATTCTTTGTCATTGGGGCTGTCCAATGTGCTGAGAGTGTCAACAAAGAAATATAGCCTTTGGTGAGACAAGTGCAGGATTAGATGGTGGCCTACATAGAGACATGCCTGGCTGACTGGATCCACAGCAGTGGGGGCTGGGTGGAGTTCACAGCTCTCTACGGGGACAGGGCCCTGGAGGAGGCACGTCTGCAGGAGGGGCAGCTGCTGCTTTGAAACCTATGGTAGGTACCTCGGCTCTGCTGACGTGGGCTCACTAAGGGCCAAGGTCAGGCACGGCCAGAGAGCAGGGTACAGCAGTCAGGGACCCCTGAACAACCAAGTAGGTTTTTACAAAATAGGTTAATTGGGTTAAAATATTATCTTTATTATCTAGTTCAAAAATTATTGAATTAGCATCTTGTAAATTTTGGTAATTGAATATTACAGCCTTGGGAGTTATGTGGTGGGCGCTGTTTAGATAAATGATTGTTGTTCTGTTTCATGTTAAAAAAAAAAAAAAAAAAAGAGCTTAAGAATTTGTACAGCAGAGACTGATAAGCCACTGTGCTGTGGCCAGGAGTTAAGCACAGCTGAAAAAGAGCTGATAGAAGCTGAGTGTCTACACGAGCCGCTCTTAAAGGGGACAACAGCTTTTTGCTTGTAATATTAGTAACAGAAAATTAGCTTAAAATTGGTAACTTGGGGTTGGAGTCATGTTAAACGACAACACGTGGCATGAGCCGACCCAGGAAAACAGGTCTTCATGATATTTTATGTAATTCTTACCCCTTATAAATTTAGTAAGGCCAAGGGTGAGGTCTGGGCCAGAGATAGGATTTAAAACAATGTCTTTTTGACAAAATTGCGCCGTCATGCATTCATGTGTAAGAACTGGCAGCTAAACTTTATACTGTGATAGTAATGCTTTAACATTGATTTTTAAAGAAAATAGAATGTTTAGAACTGGGTTTTGTTTAAATTATGATTATACCTTAACATTACAAGAGTTAAAAAGGTGTGGAGTCTAGAGACAAGTGATGAACAGTTTGGAGACCAATGAAGAAAGAGTTAGTTTGCCTTGGAAATAAAAAGAGAATAGAAAAATAAACCAAATTCTATGGAAACATGGTAGTAAAAGGAAACCTGGAACAGCTGTGGCTGTTGCTGGGAGGAGGCTGTTTTGGACGTACTGTTATTGAGCCAGTGGGAGATGCCTTGGTCAAACGCACCTGTAAGAGCTGGTTAGCATTAGCAAAATAAGGAATTTTATCTTGTCCTTTATATCAGAAATGGGGACTTTCTTATTTAGAGATTTTGAGGATACTAAATTTGTTTTGAGATTCATATGTTGCAGAAATGTATAGCCTTGGTGAATTCCTTCAACAGACATACTAAACTGGCTTGCTTGAACTCCTGATGTCATGAACTTCAGCCTGATCCAGTTAAGACACAGACATCAGAAGACTAATTCTGTTTTTCCTCCCCCCCCCCTTATATTCTACACCCCTGTTCAGCTCAAAGAAGCTATGACTGAGTCGTCTACCCAGTTCCCTGGGCTTTGGGGCTAGAGAGGGTTGTTGATAGGTTGTGTTTCTAGGAAATATAAAGTGATCACATTTGAAATAGGGAAGAAATAGCCAGATTTAATTATATAGCTATAAAAAGCCTTATAATTTGTTATTGAGTCACATGTTCCTACTTGGTGCAGAATTTGTTTTGATACAAAATCAATGTTATCTTTAATATAAGGACCTTCTGATAATATTTACCCTGTACTGAATATGATTTGATTGGTATATAGACAATTTAAACTGAAAGCATTGTGTGACTAGAATTTGGTCAGGTATTTGAGTATTTCTTCAGATAGACACCTTATCCCCAGAAAGTTTCCTTCAATATTTATATTATTAGTTTTGAATTTTAGATCCTATATTTGTAGTAGTAATTGGTAAAAGTTGAGGCTTGTGTTATAAACCATTTACATCTTAAATTGGTATGAAAAAAATAAGTAAGAGCTAGAAATGAGTAAGAGCTTTTAAACTGAGAATTTGTTGTTGCAATAGTGTTCTTATTGATTAAAAGGTGTAGCTAACACAAGCCTGTTGTGTATACTTCAAGACCAAAAGATGAAGTTTTCTATAGACAGATCTGAGATGTTTAGACCTGTGAGTTTAGGATTAGCAAATCCATGGCTCTGAGTTTATTGTTAGGGTGACTTCAAGATTTTCATTAGAAATAACTGAGAATAGTTCAGACAATAATCCAAATTACTTTATATGGATAGTTGGTTTTCAAAAACATCACAAATCCACAGAATATGGCATTTGATATTATTTATTCATCTGACTAGAGACTCGTCTGTGACTGACAATATCCCTTTCTCAGACTCAAAGAAGAAACTGAGCATCATGGAGCTGCTTCAGCTGTGGCGAGACAGCCACTGGGCAAAAGTTGCCTCTTCACCTGCAGACAATACTGTCCAAAAAGTCACACAGGCCTAGGACAGCTTATATCTGCCTAGACAGAGTAGGCCAGTCCTTAATGTTCCTGTTCTCAGACATTCACAGGCCAAAAGGCTGAAGATTGATGCTCCAACATTTTGTAATAAGGACTTTCCAGGTGTCCAGCAGTATCTATTAATTGGCAATATTTTTGGAAGCTGTGTTAGGCTTCCCATATATTCTCTATTATTCAGTCATTCCTGGATTTCTGATGGAGTTGAAAGACTACGAAAGTTAGAAGATATGCAGGATAAGTCGTTAAGAAAACTAGTGTAGGTAGCTGAGAAAGTGTTTTTATAAATGGAGAAAGAAAAAGGAAAGTTGCAGAAGGACTGTGAAAGGGCATAGTGAAGAAATAGAACGTTTAAAAGAAAGTCTTTGAAGATGGAGTTTAATGCGAAAGTCAGAAGGAATAAGAGGCTAGAGAGTGTAAGAGAGATAAGACGGGAAAGAAGAGAAGCTAGGAAGCTTGAGAGCTAGTAAGGTAGTGCCTTGCAATAAAAGAGAGTTAGGAGTTCCCCTAAGAATTATGTTGGGAGACTGCAAGGGCAGCTACAGGAACATCTGCTATGGCATTGCAGCATAAGGCTTATGGAGAGTTAAGAGCTGCCATTGATTTAAATATAGAAAAATGTTGCTTTTATGTAAACCATTCAGGAGTCATTACAGACTCCATGAGAGAGGCTAGATCAAAGACAGAGAGATAGAAAAGCACAATAAAACTGGTTTGAAAGTTGGTTTAGTAAATCCCTATGTATGACTACTCTGGTGTCTTCCCTTGCTGAACCCCTTTTTAATCTTACTCTTGCTCTTAACTATAGGTTCATGCATGCTAAATAAATTAGTTGCTTTAATCAGGGAAAGAATAAGTACTGTTCAAATTTTAATGTTATGCCAACAATATTATACTTTGCAAGGCCAGGAAAATCTAAAATATGATGATACTGATATTTAGTTCTATGATTAGAACTATACACTAAAAGAAGTGGGGAATGTAGGGCTGGAGAATTTTAGAAATAAGAAAAGAAGGAGCATTTGGTAGAAATGTATTGGTGGGAATGTATACTGTGTAACCTGTATCTGGAAGGGCATGGAAAACCTCTGTAACAGCCAAGAATGTAGACTAGCCAGTTTCAGAAACCTGTTGGCCACAAAGCACCCCCCCACCCCCAGCTAGGTCCAAGAACAAAAAGGCAGGATATGAGCTGTCCGGATGATTCTAGGGAATGGTCAGCCATAAAGTGAATACCATTGACCAGACCACATTCTTGTGCATACTGAGTGTGTAGGATGTTTTCCTTATGACCCTGACTCAATTAGGGGCTGAGTTTCTTTATAATTTTCCACTGTTCTCTTGTTATGTTTCATTGGTAACCCCCTCACCCCCCTAGTTTGTGGTTTTTCCCGTTAAATACTCCTTACTCCTTGTGCTCGGGGTAGAACTCCTATGGCCTGCTAGGCTATGTGTTCAACCCCAGATCTGGCTTCCCTTCCTCCCCCTGAATAAACCTCATGCTGTTGCATCAAGATCGGTCTCTCGTGAGTTATTGGGTGGTCGCATCATCCCAAGACTTGAGTGAGGGTCTCCCCAGCTCTGGGGGGTCTTTCGTGTCTAGGGTGGGGATAGAGGAAATAAGTCTTGGTGAGAGTCTAATGACACTTCCATACCTTCCTTCTATGAAGGAATGTTAATTAAGTCTTGTGGGTCCTGTGCAGGTAATCAGAGCTGTTCCAGAGCTGATCTGGTTTTAAGTTGACAGTGGCTATGTCGCGCCTGGAGGACAGAGTTCTACCACAATCTACCACTCATAATGAACAGACCATAACTACTGAGCTGATCTATACCCTCACCAGTGACTCACTGATCACTTGCTAGAATCTCATATCTACAGCAAATTGCTTTAAAATTGTCACAACACTCAGTTCCTGTTCTCATCCTACTGGAAGGCCCCCAGACGTCACTTAGGGAAGTAAGGCACAGAAGGTAAGCACTGGTCCGAATCACTCCCCGAAGCCATGAAGTGAGTCTACAAGAGACCAAAGACTGGGGATAGCAAAGACAACGTGATGGGTAAGCAACCCTTATTACCAGCAGAGCCACACAGAAGGCCTCTGAGGCAGCTCCCTCACTTGAGCTTCACTTAAAGTAAACATTGTCTCTAGCCTGCAGCAAACACTCTCTATGACTCTGCAAACAATTCCATAACTGAATCTGCTAGGAACTCTTGTGTGAAGTAAGGTTAGGCTCACCAACGCTCACTTCCAGCTGGTATGACCTGCCCCCTAAAAGGAACAAATAAATATCCTCCCAAATCCTCCGAATACTTGAAAAGAAAACTTCGGAACCTTTAAGTTAGTTTTTCCTGCATTGAATCATGTCTGAAAATGGCACACATATTATAACCAATTTGTATACTTCATGTGACAAAAAAAAGAGAACGGTTTAGTGGCAATATTAAGCATTTTGCCCTCAAATTGTTCAGATTAGTTTTCTCTAATGAAAGAGACTTTCGGAAGGGATGAAATACCATTGTTAATAACAAGCATGTGATTTATCAGGTCCTGAAGCAGTCCTGTTCTAAGGAAAGTTTTATCCCATCAGAATAAATGAACATGCGAATTGATCTGCTCATGTCACAGATTCAAATACATGTATTTATCTACTTCAATATTTATTTATTTCCAAATATTTAATTGAAAAATTATAATTATTCACTGTATACCATAGATGTAAATATTGTGTAATCACTACTGCAACAAATTAATGCACACATCCATAACTACTCATAGTCTGCTCCCCCTGCCGGACTTGTGTGTATGGCTGTGCATAAAATAATTTACATGTTGAGTGGAGTCACTTTAAAAAAAAAACTGGTAAACTGCTCTCCTCTCAAATTTGAACTAAACTATATATCATCATTAATCATAGTTACTATATGGTACATGAGATCCCAGGACTTACAAATCTGGTGACTGGAGGTACATTGGCCAATGTCTTCCAGTATTTGGTGAAATCTTGCTGTGCCACATATATAATGAACCCATCTTAAGTACCTGTTTATCTACCTAAGCTTTATAAGAAAGTTCTATGTTTGGTACTTATTTTACAGATTAAGAAAGAGGGGTTCATAAGGCTGAAGAAATATTGTCCAAGATCAAATAGCTTGGAACTTTCAAAGACAGCTAGAGTTTGAAGCAGTGATGATTGCTAATTGCCAATAAATCCATCAAAGACAAATCCATTGCTTCCTGAGGTAAGGGATATTTGTTATTTGAATATACTCTAATTTTCTAGGAGAGAGAGTTGTTTGTGAGGATGGGAGGTCTGGTTGAAAACAGATATTCCAACTCAAAAGGCTGACTCCAATTGGACCAGTTATTGACATAATAGTTTAAGACCGATCGATAACATAGAAAATGTTTCCATGAAAGGCTAACACTGGCTTTCTGAATCTGACATAACCACTTCTTTGAAATGGGGCTATTTAATATATATATATACATACATATATATATATATATATATATATATATATATATATATATATTTAACTGACACTATATATATTTAACTGAATATATATATATTTCAGATAGATTTTTCAGGAAGTTCCTTAACCAAACAATAATTACTTGCAGCATCATATTCCTGGTCAAAAGTTTCCAGGTAGAAGGTCACATGGCTGCAGAGTGATCTGTGTTACAGACATACTTGTTTCAGTTCTCGACGTTTCGTTGCTACCCAGGGTCCCAGCCACTCACTCCTTTCGCTCGGCTTCCCCTACTGAATGGCTTCAAGCATTCAGTGGGCTAGCTAGCATGTGTGCACATGCCTCATAAACCAGGAGCCCCTCTGTACACAGGAGCTGGTCGTGCTGTTAATCGTACAGTCCCCACCGTCCATCACTCCTGGAAGGCTAACTACTTATTCCAGAGCTTGATGACGTGGTTGAGGAAAGCCACTGGGCCTTGTGGTTCTTGGAGGCAGAACTCACCTGAAGTTAATCAGAAAGCAAGCTTGACAAAGGGATCAAAGAGTAAGTTGGCACCAGCACAACCAACGTTCTCCACTTTACTGAGGAAACGAACGCCCAGCTGTGAATTTATTGACTCTCCCTTAAGATGTTCTAATGGAATAAATTTTTGCTTTCTTGGTGCCTGCTAATTAGACAATTATTTAACTCTGTTTCTTTTTTTAATGACTCTCTGCTGTTGTTTGAAGACTTCTGTCTATTATTTGTAATAAAAACCTCTGTCACATTTTTGCCTCATTATCCTTAACAAATAGTGCATTCCCCAGCCCCAATCCCTGGCTCCCTTAGTTCTCCCTCCCTGTGCACCTCCTGAGTCTAGAGCTCCCAGAGTTTCAAAGACCAGCTGTTATCATTTTGTTGACTGAGAGATTTTTTAGAAACTTCTATCACAGGCACAAGGCTCCGTGGGGGGCTGTTGAATTAAATATCAGCTCTTCAAACAGGAATTAGCTCAGAGAACAAAAACAGCAGGAATACAAGGGACAAACATGGGCAAATACTGCAGTCCTCCCACTCAGTGACTGTGAAGCTGGGCCTCTCTCTGGGCCCTAGGATTCACACTGAGTTCCTGGGCTTCAGCTACACTTAGCCTCAGGGAGTTGGCAATGCTCTTTCTAGGACTGGAGACCAAGTTCAACCCAGTCCTGGGTCATTCAATCAGTTCATCCAGCCACCGAGTCAGTTTCACTTGGGCATCGCAAAGGATCTTCAATGGGAAAACATTAAAATAAAGGTAGTAAATAGTTGTTGAGACCAGTTACATGCCAATGTCTGCCTGCAAGGTAGTTACTATTTCATGATCCTCACTTGATAACGACCCTAAAGAAACCAAATCCTTGCTACTCCAGGGATGGCTATGGCTTCTTGGAAGTGTAGTTCATAAAGTTTCATAGGTCCTTTGCTTGGGGCAGATAGGCTTTATTTACTGCTTGCTCCGTTGTCTTTGAAATTCTCAATTACGAAGTCCAAAGGAACATGAAATATGTACAGGAAGAGTGCTGTGAGTATCATAGGTAAATATTTATACCCTGTTCACATGTAGCATTTCTGTTGCTTATAAACACAGGATGGGGCAATTGGTACGAAGTTCAGGGACCATCGAAGCAAGACAAGGTAAGAGTACTGTTAGGATCCCCAGAACAGGCACTGAACACAGAAGAAAAACAGAGCAATCCAAGAAAACCAACTGCCAAGATAACCTTGCATCTATCTTTCTGTTAGCTGCCACTTAGAGCTGAAAATGACTTCAACAAAAGGAGAGGTGGGACAACAGCCTGCAGCTCATTTTCTTTCCAACGCTTCCTTGCTCCTTTAAATTACTGAACCCATGGGTAGAGGGTATTGTAGCGGATGTATCAAGAAATCAAAGCTGTTGAGTTAGTTTTCTATCGCCGCCCTGGTATGAATGAAATGCATACAGATGCACCTGAGTTCATTGACCTTGTATTTCCCTTTGAAAGTGACATTATATGGTAATCAATGACCACTTCGTACATAGCCCAAACCTTCTATTCTTTCTTTCTTTACTAAAATATTAAATAAAAAGATACTCCTTGAAGAGCTGTAGGTATGACTTGTGGAGAAGGAAACAATGGTTATTATAGATGGTCCTCTCATCTCGCTCTGGAAGAAGTGGACCCACACTTTGGGTTTGCTCTAACCCTGTAGCTCTCACATGCTTATACTTAGTGTCACGTGCAGCTTTTGAGAAATGGTGAATTGCAGAACCTTTCCCAGACCCGTTAAGGCAGAAACTATGGTTTATGGCAATCTTCACTGGGAGCCTCCTATGCTATGCCCCGTGCAGTTTGAGAAACAGAGAATCAGACTGTGTCCTTGATGATTCATTTTCCATCAGAGGACATCGGATCTAAACCAAGCCCAGCAGTCTGCCTCGAACAAGAGTGAGAAATGATTCCACTCCACGGTAGGGCTGGGAAGTCAAACCTCTCTTACCCCCAATCTGCAGAGGTAAAAACAGCTTAGAGAGGTCAGTGCACTTGCCCAACAGAGGAAGTTGTCAGCTAATGAGCCATAAAATAGGAATTACAAGCAAAAAGGGCCTGGTCCCAGACGTAAGTTTTTTGTTGAAATCAAAAGTCTCCAAACCCAAATGAGCAGAAGAAATGACTGTCGGATGAAGATTCCTGAGCCCTTGATACAGAAAGCCAAAGGCTCTAGGTTGAGAGTTGAGAAATAACATGTTTAAGAACCGTGGTTCTCAGGCCAGCAAGGAGTCTCAGCAGGTTAAAAGCCCTTGTATGCAAGGTTGATGTCCCTGAGTTCAATCCCCAGAAACCCGCATAAAGTGAGTAAACCCTGACACCAACGCCATACATCAGCAATTACATAAGCCTTGCTAGGATTGAGACAAAGACATTGGAACATCAAGCTGCCTGTGAACTACTCTCGGAGGACATCTAGGTGATCACCCAGAGTGAGGACTCTGCTTGACACTGGAAAACAAGAACCTGTCTCACGAGGCTTGCCATCAGGCTCCTGTGCACACCAGTTAGAACGAAGTGACTAAGAAGCAAACGAAAAGTATGGGGTTTCGGGAAATTGATTTCATATCTAGAGCTAGCCTAATCAATATGTAAAGAAAAAAAAAAAAAAAAAACAAGACATTTCTGTACCCAGGATTGCTGGTGTAAGTTGTGTTACTAAACATCTAAAAATAGGGGACTGGGAGGATCACTCGGTGGGTAGAGGGGTTGCCGTGCAAACATGAAGGCCTGAGTTTATTCCACAGCATTCACAGTTAAAAGACATAGTATACTGATGCCTGCCTCAATTAGCACTGGAGAAGCAGAGATGGGAGGATTCCTGACTCCCTACCTTGACCAATCAGTGAGCCCCAGTCTCAGAGAACTGGAGAGACCCTGGTTCAAACCACAAGGCAGATAGTGCCCGAGGAACTGATTGTGAGCTGAGCCCGCCCTCTGCCCTCTGACTTGCGTCTATGCCTGCATACAACCTAAAGCCAAACAAACAAACATCGGGAGCCCCAAAGCAGGAACACTGGGCGAAATGTTTATGTCTACTTCTAAATTCACATTTTATCTCCAGAAACAATGTCACTCACTAGTTGATCCGGAACCCTTGCCAGCTGTCTATGACAAGAGACAGCTACTCTCAATCACTGTCAAGGCGACTATGAGTATGTCAACCCGGGGTCCACAGAGACCTAGAAAGACAAGGGAAGAGCCAGAGGCTTCTGCTGAGAATCTCAGGAGCTGAAGCTTAGGTCGCCAGAGGTCAAGATAAAAAAAAAAATTAAATCTCCAATCTGCCTACAGTGTCCAGCCTTCTACAACTATTTTCAAAACTCATCTGGAGTCACCACCTGCATATGAATCATCTGGGTGCTGGCTTAAACTGCAGCATCTCCTAATTTCAGCCCAGACCCCAAGATTACCATCTCCTGAGGATGATGCCATTAAAGACAAGTTCCTTAATGATTTGTGTGCTCATTAAAGTTTGAAAACAGCTGTTCAGATAGTTCTATCCCAATGTAAGGCAGAGGCAAGACCACCAAGCTAATGTCACCCTAGGGACATTGTGGTGATGAAACAGCTGGTTTCTCCCCTCCCCAGAGAACAGCTCACATCTTTAGGCCACCATCTTTCCTGTCTACTATAAACTGTTTGAGATCCTATCTCAGAATTTAAAATATTAGCCAGGAAATGGACCCTAGATATTTTGTAACTAATATGACCAATACTCAGGCTTATTGATTCACACATAAATCAAGACAAATACCACTTGTTCTCTCTGAACTACACCTAACTGGCTTTCCTTCTAAGGTATCTTCAAACTACAAACTGACATCTCATCCTGTTTAAGACCTTTGTTCATCAATCTGAAAAGTGTCATGTCCTTTACCTTTCCTCCTCCTCCTCCTCCTCCTCCTCCTCCTCCTCCTCCTCTTCTTCTTCTTCTTCTTCTTCTTCTTCTTCTTCTTCTTCTTCTTCTTCTTCTTCTTCTTCTTCTTAAGGTACTGTCTTAATACTGTGTTTACATGTGTCTTGTATACCATGCATTATTGTTTGGGTATAAATATTTTTAGTGCACATTTCTAGTGGAGTTGTGTAATGCCTCATTTTGATTCTTCGTTGTTCATCAAACGTGAAGCATTTTTAAAATGAAATGTGCTGATTATTATGTGTCTCTCCTTTCTTTTCCCACTCTCTCCTCTCCTCTAATTTGCACATTTTACAAGCATTCTTTTTTTTTTGTCCACATTAATTTCAAACTGAAAGGAGACCATCCACTAACCCATTAGAGACACACAAAATACAGGAGAGAGTTTTTAAGTCCCTCTCAATGTCCCTCAATAAGAGTCTTAGTAAAAGTGTTGTTCCAAATAACAACAATGCCTCATTTAAACCATTTATCTTTTAAGAACACTTCTTTCCTTCTCGCTGAGTGACCCCGTGATGTGGGGAATATCATTCCCCAATAGACTAACAAATAGACTAATTCTGCATTCTATTCTATGGGTTCCTTTTGCTCAGGGAAGTACTTTTGTGTGGCTGAAGGTTGTCTTCCTGAAAATGACTGAGAATATCCAGAATAAACCTCTGAGATCATGTAGCATAAAGCTGCCTGAATCTGTAGTAAACCCTAAACATTTTATGAAAGAGAAAACAGAGGTCTAGAGGGTTTCAGAACTTGCCCAGAGACACATACCAACTACTGCCTCATTGCTCAGTCAGTTACCCCAGGTGTCCTGACTCCCTGGGTGGCTCTTTCTAGGGCCCACTCAGGCTTTCCTCCCCTCAGAAAAAAAAAAAAAAAGGGGAGACTAGGAACTTCTCTTGCAGCTGACTCCTCCTCCCCAGCCTCTGATTCTCTGCAAGAGGAGCACACAGACGCAGTCTGTATTGGCGCTTCAGAGCTACAAAGCTTGCATTATTTAACACTGGCTTGAGCTATCTAGGATGGAAAATAAACAGCACTATAATAAAATCCATAAAATATACCAAATTGGATTTTTTTTTCAGAGATGGCTCCAAGCACAAGTTGGTAATCAAAAGGTTTTCAAAAAGACTGGAAATGGTGTTTACTGTGTGGAAATTTCCTTGAATTCAGAGTATCCCTGCCGTCTATCATCTAGCTGAATTCTTTCAAAGAGAATGAGTTGCTGTGATTCCTAAGGAAAGGGCCATTTGCAAATGGCCTCATAGAGAATGCTTTCACCTCGCACCCTTGAGCTAGAATACCTCTGTGAGGAAGCCTCAGCCCTCAGATTTTCACATAGCCCCAGGCTAGCACCAGTCAAGAGGTAGGAGCCTGTTTTCTAGCAAGGTGGGGAAGCTGTCAGTGACAGGGGTGTCAGTACCGCAGGGGCTCCTGTACCACTAGTTATAGATCCACTGAAAATTAAGCTTCCCTCTTCTCACACATTTGGCTCCAGCTCAAATTTACCAGGACACATTGCTTCTCCTAAGTCACATGGAAGTGTAGTCAAATGTGGTTAAGAATTAGCACAGAGAATTTCCATTACACTTGCCATTAGTACCGTTCTTTTAGTAAGGGGCATTTTTTAGGGTTTGTGGGTGCAGATCAGTTGGCAGAGTGCTTGCTTACTCAGCTTGAAGCCGTAGGCTTGACATTCGGCAGAGCACAAAGTGGGTGTGACTGACAGTATGCACCTGTAACACCAGACTCTACTTCAGAAGTACAATTAGGAGAATCGAGAGTTCTAGGTCATCACTGGCTAGATAAGAAGTTTGAGACCCTGTCTAAAAAAGACTAGAGGGAGTCTCTAACACCTCTTTTCAGGACTAATAAGCCTACCTCTTTTTGCAACTGAGTTCCGAATGAAATCACTGAAGTATGGTGCTTAAAGGACTCAGAATGGTGGCATAATGGCAGTCAGGACAACATCAATTTTAGAAAATTCTGGAAGACAGAGGAAGGTAGGAAGGACAGTGGGAAGATCACCCCCACACAGTTGTGGTCCTAGGAAAAGCTGGAGACAATCCAGGCAAACAGGCTGTGAGACAACAAGATAGATTCATTGGAGAAGTCTTGTCAAAGCCAAAAAAAAAATGTTGACTCTTCCCTGGTGCACAGAACACAAAGGGCAGAACCTAGGTCTGCTAGGGGTAAAGCTTTATAGCAGCTCTCTAAGGAAAAAGGGACAACTGTTTGGATGCCAACAGTTCTCTGGGTGGTACACTGAAAATGTGTTGAGTAGTCCCATTGCTGTGCCTCAAATGCTTGCAAGAAATGTGGAGGAGAGGAAAGACATGAAAAGAAAGAGGAAGAAGAAGATAAAGAAGAGGAGAAGAAGCGGAGGAGGATGGGGGGCCAGAAGGAAGGAAAGAGCTGTTCATCAAATCTCTCTCCACTGGAGCAGACTAATTTCAACCCTGTGGCAGCTGAAGCAGATACAATGCCTGTTTCTCCTCAAGGACTCCTTCAGCCAACAGCCACACACACTATCTCTTCTAGATACACACCTGAATAGCCAAAAGAAATCCTACCGCCAGGACTCACTAGATAATCAGAGAGAGAGAGAGAGAGAGAGAGAGAGAGAAGCTAACAAGGTAACTGAATTAACAAGGACCGGGACTGCAGGGGCTACATATCAGTGCTTTAATAATCTAATCAATGCACTCTAAAAAAAAAAATCAAAGAAATATTAACTTTCCTAAAACAAGACATGTTGATTCAAAAGTCACAGCAAATGGACCAAGCCATTGAAGATATGGAGAGAAAAGTTAAATGATGTAGGTGATAGAGTCAAGATATAGAGTATCTACTCCATAAAAGCTCCAGTAGCAAAAATGAACAAAAACTAGAGACAATGTGTGTGTGGAGAGAGAGAGAGAGAGAGAGAGAGAGAGAGAGAGAGAGAGAGATTGCATGTGTGTGCATGTGTATGTGTATATAAACAAAACCTTCCAAAGTTTGAGACAAGAACTTTCAGAGTAAAATTTCTGAACTACAGGTCCAGTGAAAGACCCTGTCTCAAAACCTAAGGTGGAGAATGGGCTAAGAAGACCCAGTGTTGGCCTCTGGCCACCGAACATGAGCACACAGGTGAGCAGCCCCACACGTACACCTCACACACTGCACACGCGCACCCACAAATATACTAAAAGCTGATGCAGCAACATTGAAAAGTGATACAAAATATACCACAAGACATAAGAATTTAGTGAATATGACAGAGAAGACATGAAGAGAATAAAAGGTTTGTTGAGCAGTGATCCAGTAGACCTTGGTGGGTGGGGTTGTCAGTCACCAATACCATTTCCTTCTCTATGACCAGGTGCTAAACTTCATTTGATAGTGGATAATTTCATGGAGTCATACCACAGAAAATGCTGCTTGGGCTGAGCAAGCCATGGGGAACAAGCCACTAAGTACCAAGTACCGCCCCTCCACGGCATCTTATCAGCTACTGGCTCCGGGAAAGAAGATATTGCTTGGCGATTGAAATTTGTAATAAACCTACAGTCAAAGCATACAAAGTTGTCATCGTATAATAAAACATAAATGTAAAGAAAACAATTTTAGTACAAAAAGTTGAGGCAATAAAAAGAGGGAAGAAAGACTGGAAGAAAATACAAGAAAAATAAATAGTTCAAGTTTCATCTTAGGAAATCAACCCGTACAGTCTAGCACTTTTAAAAAAGTGCAAGAAGCAGATCCAAGTGTGCTGTTACTTACCTGTAATCCTAGCACTTGGAAGGCTGAGACAGGAGGATCTTAATTTCCAGTACAGCCTGAGCTGTATAGGGAGACCTTGTCTCAAAAATAATTATAGTAATAAAATAAGGTTAAAAAAAATCATATAAGTATACTTTAAGGTAGTTATAATATCTGAATGACTAAATATCAGATTTTCTTAAAGAACACTTTCTAAGAGGTTAAAGAAAAATATTCCATACGTTCTGCTCAATTTTTCTATAATCCTAAAAGTGCTCCAAAAACTAAGGCCGGTTTTACTAATAAAAAGAAGAGGTTTCTCGCCTAGAATAGGTGGGTGGCCTGCCTGTGTGGTCTGAACACTTTTATTATAATTAATAATAAGCTAGCTATAGAACAAGTATTAAATAACATATGTAAAGAGATTAGCGAGCTCTTGACGAGCATATTTTGGTCTTTATGTGGTGATTTATATATTGCTCTTAGGCTGGGAACTCTTGGAAAGCTTGCCCGTCTGCTTCCTATCGTGATGCACACAGCACTTAGTTCCTTGGGACAATTAAAATGACTATTTGCTGAAATCTTAAAGAAATAAAAGCACAAAGGCACAACCATTGGTGTTCCTTACTGATCTGTCACCTCTCATCGGTCACACGGACGATTTGCGGTAGGACAGATTTGGGGAAAGACCGAGGTCACCTTTGTCATCCACTGCCTGCCAGACCCTTTCCTCCCAGTGGCTTTCTGGCTTGGATTACATGAACTTGAAGCCCTTGGCCAGCCAGGGCCTGGCAATAACTGGACCTTCTGCACACCTAACTTGCCACTGCTTGCTCTGAAGTGCAATGGCTTTAAGATTCTTTGTCTCTGGATGTCTGTTGCTGCCAACACCCCTCCGTCCTGGCTCCCACTTCCTATTCTCCTGTCCCTCGCCCTTCCTTCCTCACTTGTATCCCTCCCTCTCCATGACCACACATGCCCATCTATTTTGACCTCTCTCTCTCTCTCTCTCTCTCTCTCTCTCTCTCTCTCTCTCTCCCCATAGCGTTAGTCTGCCAAACATTTTATCGTTAGGTCTATTGATTAAGGTTTTATTTTCCCTGATCCTAATTAACTTATCATTCATTCTGCTCCCATATAGGCCTGCTGTAAAATGCAAATAATAGATACATTGCTGATAAAGCTATTTGCAAATCAGTGTCCTGTAAACCGTCTCATATTTCAAAGGTACCAACAGAGCCTGCCAGATAAAACGATCCTATAATGAAAAATTAAAACAACTCCCAACGTTCGTTTTTCTGTATCTGAAGTCTCAGGTATGAATTCCCAACGTTCGTTTTTCTGTATCTGAAGTCTCAGGTATGGGTCGCATAAAAAGAAGCAACTTCTTTTTAGTGACAGTATTAATACCTTTCAGTCACAACTTTGGTTGATTACTTTACAGTAGATATTAGATATCAAAATATAGTCTATACAAGGGATTAATGCCCCCCTTATGACTCTTCTATATGTAAATGAAGATTGGGAGATAATGAGTGAGAAACTGTTCTCAAAATCTGAAAATGTTAAGGCAGAAAGTATAAAAGCCATTCATTGCAATGTGTGTGTATACTTACTATTAAAATGTAGGCATTGTTCTAGTACTAAAGATTAAAAACCGGATTAAGACACACTGCTTGCCTTCAAGGATTCATAGTTTCTAACAGAGAACACAGAACACAGATACACACACACAAGCATGCAGGCACACACAAAAACAATGTGTGAGTACTATGAAGAATACAGGGGAGGCAGAGAGAGGGGAGGGAGGGAGGGAGGGAGGGATTCCAGTGGCACCAAGTGCAGAAATTTTCACAAGAGCAGAAATTAAATCTGTTGTTTATTGTTTTATTACCAGCATTTAGCACTCCCCGCCATCCTGGCTCCCACTTCCTGTTCTCTTGTCCCTCGCCCTTCCTTCCTCACTTGTATCCCTCCCTCTCCATCACCACATATGCCCATCAGACACACCACAAATATTTCTTATTAGAGACAAGGACACGTGGGGCTCTATCCTTAGCTGAGTTTATTGCTGAAGGGAGAGTCATTTGTTTTCTGGGTGTAAGCCATTGGCAAGTTATTGTAATTTGAATAGTTCTGGCCCCCATAGATTCGGGTGTTTGAGTGTGTGGCCCACAGCCGGTGCCACTATTAGGAGGTATGGCCCTGTTGGAGGAAGTGTGTCACTGTGGGGGTGGACGTTGAGGTCTCCTGTGCTTAAGCTCTGCTCAGTGTGGAACTTCAGCTTCTTCCTAGCTGCCTGCCAAACAGTCTCCTCCTGGCTGCTTTCAGATCAGGAAGCAGAAGTCTCAGCTCCTCCAGCCCCTTATCTCCCTGCACACTGCCCTGCTTCCTTCCTAGTGATGATAATGGACTAAACCTCTGATGCTGTAAGCCAGCCCAAATTAAATGTTTGCCTTTATAAGAGTTGTTTTGGTCATGGTGTCTCTCCACAGCAACAAAACCCTAACAAGATAGTTGTCCAGGCTCCAGGAAATAAGCCTACACCCATACATATGCGAGCAAGCAACTTGGTGAGAGCTAGACAGATAGATGACAGACACATAGACAGATGCACAGGCAGACAGGTAGATAGGTAGATAGATAAGTAGATAGAGATATGGTTGTAGATACAGAGGACTTAGATAAAGAATGACGTGAAAGCAGGAGTCGCAGATGTTGAGAAAGAGGGGGTTCCATAGGAAATAAGAGAAGGATACAAGAAGGGAATAAATGGAGGAGTATGAAAATGTTCAAAATATATCATATATGTGTGTATGAAATTATCAAATAAGTACAAAATTGGTTTTAAATATTTTTATAAGGTTGTTGGATGATCCACTCTGCTTTGCTCGTAGCTACAGAGCCGTGAGGTATCCATAAGAGCATGACATATAAACTGGTCTCCAGTCAGAAAAGCTATTCTGTAGGGAGAATAATTGAAAATGGCATCCCAGGAAGAAGCAGCCATGAGTTTAGGGAAAAGAGGTGATGAAGATTATTGTACCCTTAAGAATGGCAAGTGACTTGCTGCCCGGCCTCAAGCCTGTGCATGTCTCTCCTCACAGCCTCTCTCAGAACACCAAGATGAAGGAGAACCTGATTTCACTCATGTGCAGCACACCAACTCTATGTTCTCCTCATGGCTTTCCATGTATGTGTACTTATCAAAGAGTTGCTTCCTGTCTCCTTACGTTCCTGTACATAAAGTGGTTTCTCGGGAGTCTGTCTACATGTTCTTTCAACTTCCAGGCTCTTGTTATATTTATATTCATAAATCACTTACTTATCTCTATAGTGTAGGCAGTCCCCTAACAGGTTTACCAGGAAAAATAGATCCTTTCTCAAGCTCCCTGTAGTCCCTGGTAGAGATGGTACATAGTTGGTTTTCATGGGCTGCTGGAATTTGTGTACTGCATCTTACTTCACTCTATTCTACTGGGGTTTTTTTTTAAGGCTTCAAAGTCCTTGGGTTTTGAATATTTCATCTTCCATGTCTCCAAGTCTGAGCTCACAGCATGAAACAGAACAAAATTCTTGTTAAACTCCTTGTCACCATTTCTATTTCAGAGACTCTGGGACCAGCTTGGAAGGGGCTTTCTCTTCTCCTGTGGTAACTCTTATATCTTAGCATTTGCTGAAATGATGTCCCCTTCTCCAAAGCTGAGGAGGAGTTGTGTTTGCCACAGTAGGGTAGAATGCTAAGTACTTGGTTTTCAGCTTTAGCCCTAGGGAAAGCAGGAGCAGTGACAGAGGCCACAAGGCAGACCATAGAGCACATAGCATTCTGGATAGACAAAGCAGAAATGTAAATGCCATCTCTATCTCTTACCAGCCAAGTCCCTGCCTAGCCCCAAAGGCCCTGTGGCCTGCAAATGGTCTTCTTCTCACCCTGGGGTGAAGTAGCCACACGAGATCCCCTAGCTGTTGCAGTGTGTTAACCTAACAGTAGTTAGTGCAACAACAAAAAAGGTACCCTTGGCTTTCCCCGCCCCAAGGCCTCCCTCGGCAAGAGCCATACATTCTCCAAAACCACCTTCGTCTAGAGCCAGGGCCTGCTCTAACGGCTTCGGAATAGTTTCTCATCAAGTCTCCAGGCAGTCACTTTAACCCACACAGCTTCTGTCACATGCTCAGTACTTGCAGGGAGGACCTGAAGTGACAAAGGCTCTTTGCAAAGCTTAGATTTGCTTCTGGACTTCCCTCTCACCCCTCAGGAAGGCTACACAAGAAGGACACTCAAGCTTGCCCTCCATGGATGTGGCTCGCCCAGTGAAGGAAGGCCCTGTTACACTGTCCTGTAATGCACAAAGATGTCTTTTCAATCATATAATGATGCTGTGCCAACAATGGTCTTTCAAACAAGCTGGAGGTACTCTAGACCAACCTCCAAGCACCTGGGTCAATCTCCACCATCTGTCTATCCAGCTCTCTCTTTCCTTCTGTTCTCTTCCATTCATCTTATCCATTCTTTTCTTCCTTATCTTGTTCTCTATGCTTCCATTGCTCTTGCATCCCTTGATTGTTTTATGTGACTACTATAAAAGCTATACATTCCATCTTGAATTATCGTAGATGGCCTTGATTCTGCCCCCTAGTAACTTGAAGCCAATCGAAGCATCAGAAATCACTGCACAGCAATGTGTGGGAAGTCGTTTTCTAAGAGCTAAAATACGCACCCAATTTACATGGCTATTTGCATCTGTGTATAAATTATACATCAATATGTATCTTCCCAACACAGTGAGTTACTAAAATACTTTTGCTACTTTCAAACTTGTCATTGCTCAATTTTTCCTCTCTTTCCTTTGCTATAACACCCACACACATCTTTTCATTCCTTGGGAGAAAAAAGAAGAAAATAGAGAAAGAATAGGTAATAACTAAATAGAGGATGAAATGGAACAAAAGAGAAAATAAAGATGAAAAGAGAAAGATATCAATGAGAGAATAAATCTATGAAAGAAAGGGGTCCATGAAAGAATTAATCGATATGGATTATATATGGATAATTATACATGGATAATCTAATGGATTAACCAAGGAAAGGAACCTGAAGCTGTGAGCATGCAGTCATGGACACACCAATCTATTCTCCTGAAAGAAAGCAAAATAAGGATGAAATCAAATATAGGCAATTTCTACATATTTTACTAGTGAGTGCAGGTTAAAAAAAATTAGGGTTTCAGAGAGTTTCTTGATGCTTTCACTTTGCTGTAAATATGTATGTAGATTTAGCCTTTTAACAGGAGGCATGCATCATAAAACAAGACAGTTGTTTATGCCCACATTAAACTGGCTTTGGATAATGGCACTGCAAAAGATTCACCTAAGAACAAATGTGTAATAGACAATGTCCATCAAACAAATCGTTCTCATTGGCATAGCCTTCTCCCTATGCTATCCCATCGAAACCTAACCCAGGTCTCCATCAGCCACATGTCTGCTTTCCCAAGGAGGACATATTCCTTCTTCTAGGCACCTAGACTTGAAGAATGCAGGGTAGATTAAGATCTTCTTTTAAGCCATAGAAGCAACCATCTCCAGCCATCTTCCAAAATTGCAGAGTGAAAACAACGAAGTAGAGAGTATAAAGTTCACAACACATCTATGCCTAGGTTCTGATGGGCGCGCTAGCTTCAAGTCATCCATGTTGCTGTCCATGGTAACTCCTAGATGCCCATGTATCCTTAGTAATGAGCTCCTCCTGTTGACTCTAGTCCACTTGGGGTAAGCTTCTATAATTTTCCACCAAAATGACTTTGACTATGACAATTTAATCCAATTAATTTAGAGGAATTTACACTTTGGGTTTGAAATTCCCAGTAATTTGCAATAGATTCAAAATGTTTTTGTGGTTAATAGGATGATTTTCTTTTTACTACTAAGCAAATTTGAATTCTTCAGGATATAGCTAATTTGTGTAAGGAATGTTCCTTAACAGTGTTATATTTTCACTCATAGTACTATCAGAGACTGTGTGGACAAGTATCCGTTTGTTTTGCCAAGAAGATTATGACTGTGTGAATTACAATACATCTTGCAAACTAAAATACGTTGAAGTTCAATAAAATTCTCACCCATGGGTCTCACTTTTTCATTTCTGCCATCAAAATACCAATACCTCATTAGCTGTGAACAAACATTGGAAATGTGCTAATTCATTTAATAAATGCATGGAAAGAGCAAAGACATACACACACACACAAAGAAAACGAAGCAGTCAGAAGTAGGCGATGCTAGTAACAAAGGATAAATTTGATGAATTCTTCAGGAAGGGCTTCAGGCTTGATAAGTAATTTATTGCAGCAGAAAAGAAAGTACCATATGGTGAGAAGATCAAAGAACCTCGGAGAGGAATCTGGACCAGCCAGAGCAGAGCTGCTCTCTCCGTTGTCCCTGTATGGAACATGCAGAGGTTCATATCAGGATCCCACTGTGCATTCTTTCTCCTTGGCTGTTTGACCACAGGACAAAGCTAATATGGGACAAAATGCATTTCCTTCACATCGTGTGATACAGAATCAGTAATTCTCAGCCAATGCTCTTTGCTTTCCAAAACTTGCCAATTCATTCTACTAATGTTTATGACAACAGTTTTATTCCTATGCTGTACAGGCACAGACAAGAAGCCATACATCTGACTAAGGAGCTTGGTTCTTACCTTTAGCAGATTCAGGTTCTAGGCCTGTGTTCACATTCTGGTTTTTCAGTTTACTGTACCAAGATAACTGAAGTTGGATTAAGATGCATAGGACTATGAGTAATTATTGATAGTCTATATTTACCAGGGACTGCTAGATGGCATATGTATACATATTTTGTACATATGGATATGTGCATATTTATACAGAGAATTACATATGTTTTATGGAGAGCATACATAGATATGTTTTCTGTGTATCTATACAGCAGACATTCCTCTAACTATTGTATAGATTGGCAAGTTAAATTTCAAAAACACTGACAAATTGCCCAAACCGTCTAGCAGTTGAGGGACTCAGGATTAAAACTAAACATCTCTGAATTCAGAGCTCATTTATTCTCATTGCCTTTGTGCTTAACATGACCTATACTAAACTGCCTCTGGAAAGGTATTTATTCAATCAGTCACTTCATTATTCAGTAAATTTTATTTCTTGAGTAATACCATGTTGTATAACTTTAAGACACGATTCGCAATGTGTCCATATTAATCACTCACCGCTGGATCAACACTGGAACTACAAACCCCACAGACTCTGTCGATTTTTTTTTATTAAATTATTTTATTTATTTACATTCCAAATGACCCTGTCTATTTTTGCACGAGTTTTTCTGAATGAAACCAAAGTAAAGAGAAGGTGGTTTTTTTTTTGTTTTGTTTTGTTTTTCCCCTCCAAGAATTCTCCAGTCTGTTTGGGAGATAAATAAAACACCCATTAACCAAACTAAACAAAACACAGGGATGCCTCAAAAAATGTGGATGTCCAGAAGACATTCCAAAGCAAGCACCCAATTTCCCAAAAGGCTGCTGGAGGAGATTAATAAAGGAGCCCTTTAAATACCATAGCAATCTGCCAACTGCACAGGTGGCCTGACATGGCCCACTGCTGCCAAGCACATTCAAAGACACCACAAGGAAGCGAGACGGATGAGAAAAGCATTTTTACATTTTTTAATCTTCTGTGATGATTTATCCTCTGTGCTATGAGTGGAAGCAACCCAGACTCCCTCTTCCTCAGAGCATTACCTCCTCCCCCATTTTAACACATACACATTCTCTCTCTCCCTCTCTCTCTCTCTCTCTCTCTCTCTCTCTCTCTCTCTCTCTCTCTCTCTCTCCTCCCCTCCTGCCTCCATCCCCTCCCTCCTTCTCCAATTTAAATGTATAATTCTTCTGTGTTCCTCTTCATTCAGGTTCCAGTGACTCAATTAGAGAATGTAAATGTAAGTTCTCTTACTACCTGCCCTAGCTCAGTGATTGCCTGTCAGAAGGCTGGCAACAGATGAAATTAAAGGACATTTGAAAAGACGTGTGATTCTAAGAATAGACATTGGGGAATATTAACAAGTAATAAATCTGTATTTGGACACCAAGTAAACTTAGCTTCGTGTTATTTCTTTTGCTCACGGGTAGCTGATAACACAGTTATGCCTATAAAGTATATTAGGTCAGGGATCCAATTTTGATATTTTCCCATATCTAATGTTATCTATTACTACAGTTCCATAGAAATATTAAATTGATGCTAATCATATAGATATGTGAATGTACATGTACACAGGGGTTGGGCTCCTACACAGAGCTAAACTGCCTTTCTTCTTTATGTCCCCCTTTCCACTGGTATCTAAGTTTTAACTCTAACTGAAGAAGGAAGATACTAATTTTTTGGTCTAGTAGTCAGAAGATTAGGAACAGTAAAACAGATGCACCACAGTCGTGTTTATTTGAAGTGGTTTTTGTTTGTTTGTTTGTTTGTTTGTTTAATCTAAAGACCAAAAGGGAGCTAATCTAACTGGTAGATATTTAAAATGGGGCCGCATTCTCAAACGGGCTATTGCCTTCCTGCTAGTGCTCCTCTACTGCTTTATCCAGCAACTCATCTTTGCAAATACAGGGTTTGCTTTATAATCTGAACTTCCCTGTCACTCAGCCGTGCAGCAGTGGCCCTCGACGGCATGCCATGTCCTTTCACAGGTGGCTACACACACAGAGAAGATATCAGCCAATACCAGTGGGAAGAAACACCACGAAAAAGGAAGTGTCAAGTCAAGTGAGGATTAAGTGTGAAAGGTTGCTTTAGTTAAGGAGGAAGGAGGATGGGAAGATAGCACAGAGAAGGGAGGAATTCCACCTACCAAACAATGCAGAACAAAGGGAGCCAAGGCAAATGATGCCTGGTCCCTATCAACCACACATCCTAGTTGCTACAGTTTGGATCTTAAGCATGCCCCCAAAGGTCAAAAGTCTTGATCCTCAGGATAACACCATTGAGAAGTTATGGAGCTTTCAAGAGCCGGGGCCTCAAGAAAGGCCCCTACATTCACTGTTGGCATGCCTTCAATGGGGATTGTTGGACCACGGCCACTTCCCCCATTTGCTTTCTGATATTAACTCAACACTATGCTTCGACACTTGTCCTTCCGTGCTGTGGAGCCATACCACAAGTTCAAAGCAATGGATCTACGAAGCTGTGAGTCCAAAGAAGCCTTTCGGGTGCCTCAGATATTAGTGAGAGTGGCACAAGGCTGAGTAATATGAGCACTTCTACCCACACAGTACTGGTTCAAAACACCTGGGTAATGAGCCTAGGAATCTGGAAATTTGCAAAATATATGAGGTGATAGGGCTTCTTTGCCTTTAGCACTATGGCCTTAGTTAACACAGAGACTCCTGCAAGACAGTTTCTGTAGGTCTGAGCTAGATCTTACAACGGAAACAAGACACTGGAACCCTTGAGCCCTGACTAAGGTCTCCACCTTGGTGTTGAGGAAAGAGGAATAGCGGTTCTCACCATGAGCAAACACTAAGAAGGGCCACAGTATAAGCAGGAAACTACAGTTGTAGGATCAATTGACAAAGCCAAGAATGGAGTAAAGGTAGGTGCAAGCATTATACAGGAAAATTCTTCTGCATGCCTTGGCCAGTTGGATATGAAGCGTAACCGGAAAAACTGAGGTCTTGATTTGTATTCCAAAGCCAGCATCTTCCCTCCACCTTCAGAACCATCGCGCTTTCTGAGCATCCTCCTATGCAACAGCATCCAAACCATCCTTCCTGCGTCCACTCTTGCCAGTCCTCTTTACCTCTGCTACTCGTGTTGTTATCTTTGTGGCTTGCTTTTTCTATAGCCACGGCTATTCCAAGACTCGTAGCAATCGGGGTGAGCAGGCCTCTGTTTGTTTGTGTTTGTTTGTTTGGGATGGGTTTCTACTTTATGTTTTGATTTTTTTTTCCTTTGTTGAACTGTTCTTCTCAAGCCCTGACTCATCATGCATTAAATCTTTGTTCAAAGAACAATTCTGCTATGAAGCCTCCAGTCCGGTGGGTTACTATTTATGAGTTCTCAGGCTCCCTGCCACTTATCAGCTGTTGCTCTTCCTGTGCATGTAGTAAGCTACACTTTTGTGATTATATACTGTGGTAGTTTAATTGAGAAATGTCCCTCATCGACTCAAGTAGTTTAGCATTTGGTCCCCAGCTAGCACCATTTGGAGAGGTTATGGATCATTTAGGAAGTGGAGCCTTCCCAGAGGAAGTATAATTTTTTGGGGGGGTGGGGGTGCGATGTGAGTGTTTATAACCTCACTCCACTTCCAGGTCATCTCTCTGCCCCCTGTTTGTAGTTAAAAAATGTTGTACTTCTTGCCCCAGTTGCTTACAAGCATGTGTCCCCACATTATGTACTCTTCCTCTGGAACCATAAGTCAAAACAAACTCTCCATTCCATAAGTCATTTTTGGTCATGGTGGTTTATCACAGTCACAAAAAGTAACTGATAAACATTCTTACTGCTAACACTGCTTAGGTAGAGACCATATATTTTGGTCCACAGACTACTGAATACCTAGCACATTGTCTGAGATACAAGCATTTGTATTTGCTAGTGGGCGGGAGGGAATAAATACATATACACATACACAGAGGGGGGCGGAGAGCGAGCTGGAAGAATTCAATGATTTCTGAAGAAATATAGAAGAACCAGTGAAGGGGAAAATGAAATACTTGATTTTAAGAATTAGATGTTAATAGATAATTGATAATGGATGCATATTCTATCTCCCAAAAATAATGATTTGGAGTTGCTTATAGATATAAGCAACTAAATGAAAAACGGGCACACAGTCAATAATGTCAGAGAACAGCATACTGAGTCTTGGGATATTCCCATGGTTATGAAGTGAAAAGAATAAATGGGAGGATGAACTTGAAAGACAAAAACATCCACCAAGATGGCATAATTTAAAAAAAAAAAAGCATAAAGGAAAAATCTTACAACCAAACTGTCAATAAAGTCAATTAAAAGATAAGGCTGGCCAAAAGACTGTAAATGTGGAGGTTTGAAGATGTTTGGCCCATTGGACGTGGCACTATTAGGAGTCGTGGCCCTGCTGGAGTAAGTGTGGCCTCATTAGAGGACAAATGTCACTGTGTAAACAAGCTTTAAACTCTCTTCATGCTCAATCTCCACCCAGTGAAGAAGAGAGAGCATCCCCTGGCTGCTTGCAGAAGCTAATCTCTTCCCCGCAGCCTTCAGATCAAATGTAGAACTCTTGGCTCCTCCAGGACCACATCTGCCTGCACAATGCTGTGCTTTCCACCATAATGATAATGGACTAAACCTCTGAAACTGTGAGCCAGCTCAAATTAAATGTTTGCCTTTATAAGAGTTGCTTTGGTCATGATGTCTCATCACGGCAACAAAATCCAAAAAAAGACAACTAATATCATCATAAATGCATCCCCTCAAGAGTTAATCATCTCAAACTCTGTCATGAAGAACGGGCCAAGAAAGGAAAGTGAACAGACGAAAGCCTATTGTTAGATGTCAGCCATGAATATACTGTAGATGCAGTCTCTACATCTTGAATAAGTCAATGTGTCCAGTAGCAGATAGATTAAACTAAAACACAGAGTTCATCCCTCATTTTATTTCCATTTACACTCAGACCATTGCATTCCCAATATTGCTGGTACTTTAACTGGATGGAGATAAAAGAGTGACTAACTTAGCAGTTCCTATAAAGGCATAAGGTAATACTGGAAATCAACACATGAAGTCTACTATCTATAATGTCCACTATCTAGCTTACAAAGCAAAAACCAAAAACAGATGGAGAACATGAGGAAATATATATTATGCATCCAGAAGTGGTCTCACTATCAGCCATATCAAACAGTGATTAGATAGATAGATAGATAGATAGATAGATAGATAGATAGATAGATAGATTAAAAAGAAAAAAACAACAGACATAACATAAAAACATTTGAACCTGGCTCCAGGAAACTTTTACAAACATATTGCTCCCCACTTTCAATGAAATGGTCTCTGCCCATCACAATCTCCCTTTTAGGCTCTTATCTTTTGGCAAAAGGACCCTTCTCTGGATAAGCCCACCCATTTTCCTCAAAACTTTCACACCTAACTTCAAGAATCCATTACTAAACTCAGAGAGAATGTGAACTAAGGACAGGAAAGTACGATAATCGCACCATGGATTCGTACATCCTCCTTGCTTGTCATTCTTTGTTTACCTAAATAATAAAGTTGCTTAATACTAGAATTCCTGAAGACAAGAAATCTGGATGGCTCGATTTTCAGTAATTCTATGACATACTAGCACTTCTATGTCATCTAAACATAGAAGGAAGTCAGTGGCTGCCCCTCTCCTCAGTCCATTCAGACCGAATCGGACACTTGTAGCCCATGCTGAAACCCACACTTTATTGGGGATGTAGATAACATGAACTAAGTTTAAAATTTGACAAAAAAAAGTCTCAAAATAATGGCAGATGGAGACAGTTACTATTCTGTCTGAAACAGCAGTACATTTTACTGGGAGAATTAGGATGAGGCAGAAGGTTAACAATACATTGCTGAGCTGCATGAATATCATTTTTTTTTCCGTCTTCTTTACTAAACTGTTTAGTCAGGGTTTCTATTCCTGCACAAACATCATGACCAAGAAGCAAGTTGGGGAGGAAAGGGTTTATTTGGCTTACACTTCCACATTGCTGTTTATCACCAGAGGAAGTCAGAACTGAAACTCAAGCAGGACAGGAAGCAGGAGCTGATGCAGAGGCCATGGAGAGATGTTCCTTGCTGGCTTGCTTCCTCCTGGCTTGCTCAGCCTGCTCTCTTATAGAACCCAAGACTTCCAGCCCAGAGATGGCACCACCCACAAGGGGCCTACCCCCCTTGAACACTAATTGAGAAAATGCCCCACAGCTGGGTCTCATGGAGGCATTTCCCCAACTGAGGCTCTCTTCTCTGTGATAACTTCAGCCTGTGTCAAGTTCACACACAAAACTAGCCAGTACAACTGTGAACATATTAACTGCAATGATCTTCTTTAACTTGCTTTGAGTTTCTAGCACAGGGCTGCACCTGGAATAGACAATAAATATTTAATTAGAAAATAAAATGAATGACTGAAAATTGCCTTCAAATTTTTGAAGAAAACTTTCATGTGAAAAGATTAGATTTGGATTTTGCAGTGTCAAATAATTAGGAACAAACGGGATATAAGTGTAAAGAAACAGCTTTTGTGGGGCTGTGAGGCAGAAACTTGGGCACTAAAGAAAGGGTGAACTCCTTTTGTGGTAGTGCCTGGCAAGCACCAGGCAAATCTAGAGCAAATTTTTATAACCCTGTGTCTAGGCTACACAGTAAAGTCACTAGGAGTGCTTGGCTTTTTGTCAGTGTAGATTTTGAAATACAATCCCAAGAAACTTAATCCCAGTTGTATTGATTTAAATGTATCCCCACCCCTTGGGAAAAAAATAGGCTCATATATATTGAATGCTTAGTGTTCTAGTCGGTGGTTCCTAGTTTCTAGCAGAACTATTTGGGAAGGATTGGGAGGTGTGACCTTGTTGGAGAAGGCAAGTCACTCTCTCTGCCTTCAATGTAGGGTTGGATGTAAGCTCTCAGCTAATACTTTAGTGCTATGCCTGTCTACCTAGCACCAAGCTTCGTGCCATGATGGTCGTGGAGACTCATCTAAACTCTAAGGTCATGGACTTCTGAACTGCAAGCTCCCAATTAAATGCTTTCTTTTATAATTCATCTCGGCGTCTCTTCACAGCAATAGAATAGTGACTAAGGCTATTGTTGATATCAGCTGTCCAGGATATCAGTACGTTTTAAAGTTCTCCAGACGATTCTGACCTATAACTGGAGTTGACAAACTGCTTTACTGTAGAACACAAAAGCATGCCAGCAAGATTGATAAGGTAGAGCAGGTCAAGACCCAGACACTAGGTGGGCACATGCCTGAGGCTTAGGTGACTCCCAGCTCCCATGCCTGAGGCTTAGGTGACTCCCAGCTCCCATGCCTGAGGCTTAGGTGACTCCCAGCTCCCATGCCTGAGGCTTAGGTGACTCCCGGCTCCCTGACAGACTCCTGACTTGGCACACATGCCACGCTTCTCATATAAAAGAACTGTTGCCTATAGTCACATAGGTCCAAAACAGAGTTCTCCATGCTGATGAGGTACCTAGAGGCCTGGAAGGCTTAGCCAATAAGCTTCCCTTCCCAGACATTCCTCCCTGCAAAAGGTATTTAATCTCAGGCCCACCCTGAGAAAAGGGGTATGGTTTTATGCATCCATTTTCCACCATGACAATAAACTGTTTTGAATCATGGACTTTCTCTCTCTCTCTCTCTTTTTTTAATTAGATGTTCTCCCTATTTACAATATCTCCTTTTCCAGGTTCCCCTCCAAAAGAAAAAAGAAAAAGAAAAGAAAATAAGGAAAAAAAATAAAATAAAACTAAAACAATCCCCTGTTCCCTCCCCCTCCCCCTGCTCACCACCCCACCCTCTCCCACTTCCTGGCCCTGGCACTCACCTACACTGGGGCATAGAACCTTCATAGGGTCAAGGTCCTCTCCCCCCATTGATGGCCGACTTGGCCATCCTCTGCTATACACATGCTGCTGGAGCCATGACTCCCCCCATGTGTACTCTTTGGTTGGAGTTTTAGTAAGTAGTACCCTCAGAGCTCCCATGGACTTTCTCTTTTCATCAAGATATGCTACAGAGAGCCATGAAGAAGGCCTTTGCCTACAGAATCGGAGCTTAATCTCCTGTAGAATGCTTCACTGCGCTCCCAGCCACAACTGTCACCAAGCCTACCTCATCAAGCTAAGGACTATCACCCTCTGGGACAAGCCGGAGCTCCCCTTCCCTACGCCCCCCCCCAGCCCCAGGCTAGATGCTGTCCCTAGCCTGTACCCTCCTCCCTCCTTCTGCCACCCCCTGCAACTCCATTCTCTGCTCTTCCAAGACTCCCAGTGGTGTCTGAATGTTCAAGAGTCTGAGAACCCACACTTTGTCTCTGCAACTCCTTTGCTGGGTATTTTGTTCACCCTTCTTAGAAGGATCTAAGTATCCACACTTTGGTCTTCCTTCTTCTTGAGTTTCTTGTGGTTTGTGGATTGTATCTTGGGTATTCCAAGCTTCTGGGCTAATAATATCCACTTATCAGTGAATGCATGCCATGTGTGTTCTTTTGTGATTTGGTTACCTCACTGTACTGGCTACTTTTGTGTGCCAACTTGACACAGTCTAGAGTTATCACAGAGAAGGGAGCTTCAGTTGGGGAAGTGCCTCTATGAGATCCAGCTGTGGGGCATTTTCTCAATTAGTGATCAAGGGGGTAGGGCCCCTTGTGGGTGGTGCCATCCCTGGGCTGGAAGTCTTGAGTTCTATAAGAGAGCAAGCTGAGCTAGCCAGGGGAAGCAAGCCAGTAAGAAACATCTCTCCATGGCCTCTGCATCAGCTCCTGCTTCCTGACCTGCTTGAGTTCCAGTCCTGACTTCCTCTGGTGATCAACAGCAATGTGGAAGTAAGCTGAATAAACCCTTTCCTCCTCAGCTTGCTTCTTGGTCATGATGTTTGTGCAGGAATAGAAACCCTGACTAAGACACTCACTCAGGATGATATCCTCCAGATCATTCCATTTCCCTAAGAATTTCATAAATTCATTGTTTTTAATAGCTGAATAGTACTCCATTGTGAAAATGTACCACATTTTCTGTATCCATTCCTCTATTGAAGGACAGCTGGGTTCTTTCCAGCTTCTGGTTATTATAAATTAGGCTGCCATGAACACAGTGGAGCATGTGTCCTTATTACATGTTAGAGCATCTTCTGGGTATATTAAGGAAAATCCACAGACTGCCCCACCTGATAATCCTCCCCATATACAATCACCAAACCCAGACACTATTGTGGACACCAGCAAGTACTGGCTGACAGGAGCCTGATATAGCTGTCTCCTGAGAGGCTCTACTAGTACCTAACTAATACAGAAGTGGAGGCTTACAGCCATCCATTGGACTGAGCACAGGGTTCCCAATGGAGGAGCTAGAGAAAGGACCCAAGGAGCTTAAGGGGTTTACAGCCCCATAGGAGGAACAACAATAGAACAAAGCAGTACCCCCAGAGCTCCCAGGGACTAAACCACTAACCAAAGAGTACAACATGGTGAGACTCATGCATCTAGCTGCATATGTAGCAGAGGATGGCCTAGTCCATCATCAATGGGAGGAGAGGCCCCATGGTCCTGTGAAGGCCCTATTCCCCAGTGTAGGGAAATGTCAGAGCCAGGAAGCAGGAGAAGGTGGGTTGGTGAGGAGGGGTAGGGGGAGGGAATAGGGTTTTTTCCCCCAAAGGGGAAACCAGGAAAGGGGAGAACATTTGAAATGTAAATAAAGAAAATATCTAATAAAAAATAAAAAAATAATAATAATTAAAAAAAAGAGAGAGTCTGAGAAGCCCATAGCCCTGGCCTCATCACAGGCCTGGGGAAACCCCAACCAGCTCCAGCTTTCCTACACCTCAGATTTCACTTCCCTATCCCCAGAGCGGTGACTTGATGCTTCCCTCTAGGGCAGCACTCATCCCTGTGGTGGCATGGGATTAGCACCATCAAACTTCCCCTGTTCTGCCTCCCCAAGCAGCCTTGCCCTGTGGCAGAGTAGATGCAGACCTATACTATACCAAAACTTTAACATGTTTTCCAATCTTAAGACTCCATGATTCCATACATGAAGGGGAAGAGTGTTTCATCCAAAGCTTTCCAATTTTTTTTTTAAGTTTTATTGCAGTGTGATGAGAAAAGTTACATGATTTCAATTTATCTGAACTTGTTAACATTTAAAAACATATTTTAAGTAAATAGAATTAAATCACATTCTTGTTTTCCTTTTGTACCCCAACTCCTCCCAGAGACCCCCCTTCAATGCCTACAATATCTTTTTTGTCATATTCTTTAAAATTTATAAAACATTATAACGATAAAAATAAGTATTATGAAAGTTGTTTCATATAAAACAACAATCAATTTAACAGTCTTATATATATGCTTGTCTACAGCAATACTGAAAATACAAACATTTTTCTCAATATAAGTTTTAAATAACTCCAAACGTATTAACTGTATATTTCAAAATAATACGTCACTACTAATATTTTCTTAAACGAACATAAATGTATAAAGTGTTTTTGTTTGTTTGTTTGTTTTATATTTAGTAGAGCTTAAAATCTTGGCTTTTACTGTGGTAACTTGATACAAGAGTTATGAAAGAGTGGGAATTTAGAAATTTAGAAAAAGCATGTTAATGAAAATGTATCAGCAGAAATGTATACTGTATAATGGTTACTCAAAAGGGCATGGAAAGTCTCAAAATCTCTGTAGGGAGCCAGGAATGTGGACTGGTCAGTTCCAGGAACTTGTTAGTCACAGAGGCCCCCCCTCCCCCAGCTAGATCCAAGAACAAAAAGCAGGATATGCAGGATGTGAATCATCTGGATGGTCTAAGGAACAGTCAGCCATAAAGTGAATAACATTGACCAGACCACATTCTTGTGCATAATGAGTGTGTAGGATGTTTTCCTTATGACCCTGACTTAACTAGGGGCTGGGTCTCTTTAGAATTTTCCACTGTTCTCTTGTTATGTTTCCTTGGTAACCCCCTTACCCCCCAGTTTGTGGTTTTTCCCTTTAAATACCCCTTACTCCTTGTGCTGTGGTTGAACTCCTCTGGCCTGCAAGGTTAGGAGCTTGACCCCAGTACCAGCTTATCCCGTGAGTTATTGGGTGTCCTCCTCATCCCAAGACTTGAGTGAGGGTCTCCCCAGCTCTGGGGGTCTTTCAGTTACAAACTTCAAGCAAAGCATTCAGTCTCACTTTGTTGTTCTCTTACAAGCAACCTCCCTAGTTAATTGTCTACATTTCTTTTGGGTATATAAATACTTTTAAAATATGTAAGCTGTTCTGAAATCCATAGTATAGTGTAAAAGCATGAGATAAACAATACTAATACTAATAAATAATACTACTAATAGAGAGACTGAGATAGGAGAGGCAAGATTTCAAGACCTTTATGTTGTACACAGCAAGACATTGTCAGGTACAAACAAGCTGAAAGTGTATATGGATTATATAATATTGGACCTATTTCTCCAATTACCAAATTAGAGAGACCATTGAATGACAATCAACAAATTTCTAATTCCTTGTATTTTTGAATTTCAATCAATTAGGATATGTTGATAATATTAATTTTCATATTAAGATATTAAGAAAAAGTAATTGTCACTTCCTGTTGTTTTTGTTGTAAGAGGTGGAATTTGGTTTGTGTGGATTTGTGGAAAGATTACTTTCTTGTTTCTTCTAGGGTGTAGTTTTGCTCCTTATGTTGATGTTTTCCATCTATTATCCTTTGTAGGGCTGGATTTGTGGAAAGATATTGTGTAAATTTTGTTTTGTCATGGAATATCTTGTTTTCTCCATCTATGGTAATTGAGAGTTTTGCTGGGTATAGTAGCCTGGGCTGGCATTTGTGTTCTTGTAGGGTCTGTATGACATCTGCCCAGGATCTTCTAGCTTTCATAGTCTCTGGTGAGAAGTCTGGTGTAATTCTGATAGGCCTGCCTTTGTATGTTACTTGACCTTTTTCCCTTACTGCTTTTAAAATTCTTTCTTTGTTTAGTGCATTTGGTGTTTTGATTATTATGTGATGGGAGGAATTTCTTTTCTGGTCCAGTCTATTTGGGGTTCTGTAGGCTTCTTGTATGTTCATGGGCATCTCTTTCTTTAGGATAGGGAAGTTTTCTTCTATAATTTTATTGAAGATATATGCTGACCCATTACATTGGGAGTCTTCACTCTCTTCTATACCTATTATCCTTAGGTTTGGTCTTCTCATTGTATCCTGGATTTCTTGGATGTTTTGGGTTAAGGTCGTTTTGCATTTTGCATTTTCTTTGACTGTTCTCTCAATGTTGTCTATGTTATCTTCTGCCCCCTGAGATTCTCTCTTCTATCTCTTGTTGTTGTTCTATCTGTTGGTGATGTTTGGTGATGTTTGCATCTATGACTCCTGATTTCTTTCCTAGGCTTTGTATGGCCAGGGTTGTCTTTCTTTCTATTTTCTTTATTGTTTCTATTTCCATTTTTAGATTCTGGATGGTTTTGCTCATTTCCTTCACCTGTTTAATTGTGTTTTCCTGTAGTTCTTTAAGGGATTTTTGTGTTTCCTTTTGAAGGGCTTCTAGCTGTTTACCTGTGTTCTCTTGTATTTCTTTGAGGGTGCTATTTATGTCTTTCTTAAAGTCCTGTATCATTACCATGAGAAGTGATTTTATATCTAAATCTTGCTTTTCAGGTATAATGGTGTGTCCAGGACTTGCTATGGTGGGAGAATTGGGTTCTGATGATGCCAAGTGACCTTGATTTGTGTTGCTTATTTTCTTAAGCTTGCTCCCCTACCCCCCAACCCCTGCCATCTGGTTATCTCTAGTGCTACCTGCCCTTGCTAAATCTGACTGGAGTCTGTTTTTCCTGTGATCCTGGGCTTGTTAGATCACCTGGGATTGGGGCTTCCTCTGTGTGTTGTGAGACTGGCTGTGGAGCTTTCGCGCAAGGTCTGCTCAGGACACCAGCCCAGACAGACCGGAAGGAACCTGAGTCACTAGGCTGGTGGAGTTCCTGTGTGCCTGGTCCCACTGGTCCCAGTTACTCCCAGTGTTGGGACAGATGTTGTATCTCCAAAGCTTTCCAATTTTTAAAAATGTTTTTTTAATGAAATAGATCATGTAACTTCCCCTCTCCTTTTCTTCCCTCTATCCCTTTCTTACTATGCTCCTTTTAATCCCTCCCATGTACTCCCCAATTTCAAGTTAATAGTCTATTTTACTATTGGGGTACACTGTACATGTATGTGTATAACATATGTATACCCCTTGTTAGCATGTCCATTGATATTGCCATTGTTCCAGTCTTGTTTATGCAGCCATTTCTAGGAGAGACTGCTTCACAGCAGACTTTATGGTCCTCTGGTTCTTACGATCTTTCCACCCCTGTTCTGTGATGTTCTATAACCCATAGACTCAGGAACTGTGATGGAGATATGTCCATGGTGTTAACCTCGCCATGATCTGCTGATCTCCACATTGTGTCCAGTTTTGGATTTCTAGAGGCTTCTTTGATGAGAGTGGTAGCTACACCTTCAGAGCTTCTCAGTCTTGACTGGTTGTAGGATTCATATTTTGTCTAGCATTAGCTAAATAAATGAAACCTCCAAAGCTATATTCTAAACAGAAGGCTACAAAGAGAGCCCATGAAGAACAGATAGAATTTTTAAAATCTTAATTTTTATTTTGCAAATTTTAAATAATTAGATTTGCCATTAACCAAAAAAAAAAAAAAAAAAAAAAATCTTAAAAAGTGTTTTCTGTCCAAACATACAAAGTTCCTCTCATGAAACCTCCAGACATGGAAACATCAACAGTTGAATTGAGAGTAGGCGTGGATCTAATCAAAGACCTCAGAGTTCTCAGATGGTGTTTGAGACCTCTTTGCCCGAGGACTGAAATATGGAAAGTGAACGGGAGAGTGCATATGGCTGTTAGAATGCAAGTAGGTGACAATTAGATTGCTGCATATGCTGTGTTTTATTCTGAACTATTTCAGTACAAGTCTGCTCTTTGGTAAATGAATAATTCACTTATATTTCAACTGTACTTTAAATGTGTCATAATTGAAAGCAGGCTAAGTATATTTAAATAATTTATTACTTCTTAATAGGTGGTGAAGTGGTTTGGGATGTTGCTGTAAACAGAAGGAGCTGGTGACCTTTGTATTTAGGTAGACAGAGACAGGACAGTATAGGCCCCAAGGTTTTTCCTTCCCTGGAATAATGAGAGGCAAATGCCACTTGAGTGTGTCCCTTATTTCAAGTTCCTCTTGACTTGGCTGTCCAGGCTCTGACTGTGGTAGAAGAGACTCTTCAGAACTTACCTGCCACAGCCTGTGATTCTCAAATAGTGAGGACACAATTTCTCTATACCTGCATACTTAAAAGAGGTCACATGTGAGACTAGAAAATCAGCTCCTCAGGTAGGAGCACTTGTGGCTCTTCTGGAGAACCTGAGTTCAGGTCTTAGCACCCACATGTACCAGCTTACAACCATCTGTAATTCCAAATCTCAGGGATCTGAAATTCTCTCTTACCCTTTATGGGTACCTACGCACATGTAACCACACATACACACACACACACACACACACACACACACACACACACAAATTTTAAAAGTAAATTGTTTTTATAAAAAGATACAATTTTGTGTTTATAATATTATTAAACATAAAAATACCCTAAAACATATTGAGGCAAAACGTAATTAATTTTTATTGAAGGAACTTGCACAAAGATGATCTACAATGCTTCATTCACCAACTGTTCAAGGCTTTACAAATACAATAACAAAAGGTCAACTCTTGGAGCTGGAAATGTGGCTTAGTGGTATTTAGCTAACATGCACAAAACCCTGAGCTCTACTCACAACACTGCAAAATATTTTGAAACAGAAAAGAAGACAGACCCTCAAACAGAAACAAATATGAAACATTGTATATCAGACATTGCACTTTCAACAATATATTTAATAAGAAATCTTAGGTCTGATTTACCATATACTTGCTAAAAATCAGTAGGAGTGGAAGATATTACTATTTTCTAGAAAAAAATGTAGCCTGATGCTTTTAACAAGATACATGCTCAGATAACTTGATTCATAAAAGGATTTTTGAACTGTTTCACTTATAATTAGTTCTGTATTGTAGGGCTACATTGTATGAAGGTACATCTCTGTACACTCAGTTGTTAATTCTATACCAGCAGAGACTAATGGCCTATCACTGTTCTCATATTTTGTAAATATTCACTCTTCCTTACCTGCCTAAGGCAATCTAAAATTGCATCTAATTGTCTGTAATAAAGATCTGACAGCCAATAGCATGGCAGAAAGTGGAGGGCGGATCTTCTGAGCAGAGAGAGGATCTCTGGGAAAAGAAAGGAGAGGCAAGGGATTCACCAGTGGACTCAGAGGTGGATGGACAGACCAGAGCAGAGCAGAGATGTAGACTTGGCCATGTGGCAGGATGTTAGGTGAGGATTAGTCAGGATAGAATAATCAGTTAATGCCTAAGCTTTAAAATATTAATAAACCTCTGTGTCTTTATTTATATCACTGGTGGAGCCAAGAAAGTCCTGCTATGCTCCACCAGTATACAGCAGGAAGGGGGTGGGGGATGGGAGGCTCTGAGTAACGACTTCTTAATTTAAATTGTGATCACTGTAATAACTTACTGAAGTGACAGCTGTATGTGGACATGAGAAAACTACCCATGCACGTGCCTAAAGAAAATTCCATGCAGAAGGAAGCCAGGAGCAAATCTCTGAACCAAAAATATGTCTAGAATCCTAGAAGCCAATGTGAGCCAGAAAGGGGCCTATTAGGATATTAGCTCAGAAACACTTGCAAAGAGCTTTATAGAACTTGGTGAGGATTCATGCTGTGACTTTGAGTGATATATGGATCCACTTAAGGTTTTGAGCAGAAGAGTCACTCAGCCTGACTTTGGTTTTGAAAAGCTATACAGCCTGGCTGCCATTGAAAGTGACCCCTCGTAGGACCAACACAGATAGATGTTCAGGTAAGGCACTTCAGTGGAGCAGGTAGATGAGGATAGGGGCTGGGACCACAGAGCTAGAACAAATGCTGAGACATGGCCAGATTCGGGAGACACAGGTTCTCCAAAGATAAAAGCAATGCTAAATTTTCAACACACACATTATAAAGTCAAACAGGGAATTAAGTAAGCACACATTTATGTGCACCTCACGCACGTGAGAGATTTTTTAAGTCGGAAAAAGACATGTGAGTGATTCCTTCGGCTGGTAAAGAGTATTTTGATCTGCAACATTGGGTGCATATGAACTGAAACGGGCTCTGCAAAGCACATGCCCATTAAACTGTGGGAACCTTGTATTCAGACATCAAGATCAGGATGCGTTGGTCTATCGACAGAGGCAAAGCAACCCCCAACTTGTGAAGAAACTAGAAGAGAGTAACATTTTGGAAGTTTAGTGAAGAAACCTCTTCACAGCTGAAAGATAAGAAGCCATGCCATGCTCAGGTGGAACCCCAGAAACGAGAGGTGAAACCTGGCATTGGCCTTTCGTCCATCATGCGGAGGACACTGGTGATCTTTAAAAGAGCAGCCTCTGGATATGAGTAAAACAGATTCGAGGCCTGAATGGAGCAGACCCAAAATGGCCTAGGAACCAGAAGGAGCAGGTACAGTCAACTCAAGTACCGTAGCCTTCCCTGACAGCTGAAGAGGAACACGGACCTCAGTACACAGAAAATGGAGCCTGAATATCTACTTTCTAAGGAAAGAAAGAGTTACCTACCTCTTTCTAACGAGGTGAGACGTTTGAAAAGTGCCCAGCTGATCAACCTACCTGGCTTTTGAATCTAAAGTCACAGTGCTCCTGTCCAATTTGATGGCAGACTTGGATTTCAGCTCCAACCGATTTCCTTAGACCATAATACCCAAAGTGCCTCAGGCCTCCACCCAATCAATAAATTGCAGCTAATGCCCTTAGGGAAAATGGTCTTTGATGAGACTCTGTGTTAGCAGCCAATCCAAGCCCATTAACTTCCACATCTGGAAATAAGGTGAGAAAGGAAAATGAGACTGATGGCTTCAATTTAGTTCTCATTTATCAGCATCACAATAACCTAGCTCAACGACACACAATTCAGGGTGATTGGATGAATTTGCCGAGTAGAGGTCCAAGACAGAAATAATAAGGAGGCTAAAGGTCAGGATCCAGGATTACTGGTGGATTATTTCAAAGAACAAGGTTTAGAGTCAGGGAGCATAGATGAAAGGGTATCAAATAGGATGTTCCCAGACTCCAGTCTCAGAGACAGATCGGAGCTGAAGTAACTCCATATCACTCCCTGCTTCTTAATCAACCACTTCAAACAAACTGTGGTCACGAGGAGCTCTGCATTTCTATAAGTTAGTTTGCCCTTGTACTCAAGTGCCTCAGCCAAAGAGAATGCTCTCCATTTCATAGATAGGAAGATCGAGCTTGGAGAGAGTGAAGATTTTTCATGGCAACTGGGGAAATAGCACACTTCATTTCAGTTAATGATACACACACCCCTAATGAGGCAAAGAATTGGCTGAGTTCACCAAATTTGGAAGTAGATGTAATGGAGTGAGGAAAAAAAAAAAAAAAAGAAGTTTTATTAGCTAACACCAGAATTCTTTTAAAGGAGAAAATTGTCTCTGGCTAACAAAATCACTTGAAAAATAGCAAATTTCTGGTTTACCTAGAACATTCATAGTTTTGCCTTATGGCTGAGAAAAAAAAAACCTACCATTACCTACTTCTACTCTCAACGGTGTTCTAGTACTTACGATGAGATCAACCTATGGGGGGGGGGTGTACATGTGTACACATACGTGCTTATACGTGCTTGCCTGGGGGGTGTGCATGTGTACACTGACACATACGTGCTTGCCTGTGCACCCCCACATCTGTGCTGCTATCTATATAGAGATCAACAGGGAGGGTAGACCCTCACCCAAAAGTAAGAGTTCCCAGGAAATGAAGTAGCAAAGACTGAGCTGAAAGCTCTGCTTCCTGCATAAACAGAACTGGGGAAAAGAGACAGAATACAGAAGGAGAGACAAAAATGACCGGAACTAGAAGAAAGGAAGCAGATGGATGGTACGTGACCCTGGCACTCTGTGAGATTCACGGCCAAATCCTCTTCCTGTAGCCGAGAGCCAGAGCCTTTAAAGAATATGGATATCTGGATATCAAGTTACAAAATGTTTTTTTTTCCCTACAGTGTAAAACCTTGACCTTGCTCTTCCCTCTCCCCATTTCAGTCAAGTATACTACACATGTAAATGCTTTGCCTCAGACATTTTTAAATAATGCTACTAAGGAAACCTGAGCTGCACATTTCACACTAAGCGACTCGGAACAAAGAAGAAATGTAAAATAAGTACTGCTCCCAAATCCGAAAGGAGGTGATCCAGTGACGCCAGACGTCACCATGAGCATGTGATCCCCCCAAAAACCGAAAGGCGGTGATCGATTGACACCAGACGTGACCATGAGCATGTGATTCCCCCAACCCCTAAGTACTGACAAAGTCCAAAGGATGAAGAATGGAGCTTCAGGGACAGACACCTCCAGAGATTCTCAAGTAGCAGGCACACCCTGCTCACTTGAACACAATGGGGTCTGGAAGTCAGTTTCTTCACATTCTATTCGAGCACTGCAAATGCCCACATATACATCACCGTGTTAGTGCAGAGTCCAGGCTGTTCCTTCCACCAGGAGTCCACGGACTTACTGCCTTTGTCATCTTTCATGCCAGGACCACATCTCCAATGCAGTGTCTTATTTCTGTTAAAGGGGGGAAAAAAACCCTAAATTTGGAAATCTGCTAGACATACATTCTTTAAAAGCTTTTGAAGATACTTAGCCCATCTCTAATTTAAAATTTTCTATCAATCAATTAGCCAAATCTTTTTAAGGAGGCATAGATGCTTTGCATTAATACCCCATCCGTTTATATAATGCTTAACACATGTCTATAATTATGACAATCAACATAGTCGACACTAACAGCAGGAGTTAAACACAATGGATTCTTGAGAAGAGATGCCACCTGCGGGCAGGAAGTCCCAAGTATACTCTCAACCCCTGACCCTGCCCCATGTGTAAACTGGAATGAGCCATCTCCATCATTCTAGTGAGCCTGGTGAATAGAAGCCAGGTTTAAGACCATCTGTTGGGTTGCTTGTTGTACTGGCTGGTTTTGTGTCAACTTGACGCAAGCTGGAGTTATCACAGAGAAAGGAGCCTCCCTTGAAGAAATGCCTCCATGAGATCCAGCTGTGGGGCATTTTTCTCTGTTGGTGTTCAAGGGAGGAGGGCCCATTGTGGATGGTGCCATCCCTGGGCTGGTAGTCTGGAGTTCTATAGGAGAGTAAGCTGAGCAAGCCAGGGGAGGCAAGCTCATAAGTAACATCTCTCCATGGCCTCTGCATCAGCTCCTGCTTCCTGACCTGCTTGAGTTCCAGTCCTGACTTCCTCTGGTAATGAACAGCCATGTGGAAGTAAGCTGAATAAACCCTTTCCTCCCCAACTTGCTTCTTGGTCATGATGTTTGTGCAGGAATACAAGCCCTGACTAAGACACTTGTGTTTGCTTTGCTTTCCGTTCAGCTTTTAAACCACTTTTCGGAATAGGGGAGCAACTTGCCAAGCCATAGCACATTTTGACCATAGCTGCATCCTGTCTCTTATTATCAAAATCCAGACACTTCCTGGGATCCCTCCTCAGCACAAGTAGATAGGACCCAGAGGCTAGAGAGCACATTCCCCAACTCGTGGGGGTGGGGGGGG
>JADRCD010223428.1:0-23918 GCA_019843815.1 Montemys delectorum
TGATAGGAGATAAATCATGTGAATCTAGCCGTAACCAACAGACTAAAAACAGCATAATATCACGCAGAAACAAATGAATTCTTACAAGTTTTTATATGAAAAAGAAATATCTTTTATCTTCCCTTTAAATTTTCCAAGATTAAATTAATGAGAAGTGTGAATATTGCTATTTTCTTAATGGTCCCCCCATTTAAGTAATTATATTAGAGAGAAGGGGAAAAGAATAAGTGTACTAATAGACTCTAGGTACTGTTTATTATTGGGTCCGATTAACGTGAATAACTTTGAGTAACAAAGCAGATCTGTCTTATTTATCTTCCATTCTCTTTCTGACTCTGTTCAGTCTTTAAATGAAAGAAACTTAAACCATTCACCATTATGCACGCTGTGTAATAATGTTGGAAATGTTTCCAGGTTCTTCTTGCTATTTTGTTATATTTTCACCCAGAAAAGCTCCTCCTGAAGAGTATGAATATAAATAATTCTTTCACTAACACTAGTTACTGAACTACCATTCTCCCCCTCCCCCCATCAATATCTCCTATGCCCAGTGTTTTCCACTCAAAGTATGAGGCTATTGAAGATCTAGCTGCTAGAATAATTGGCGATTTAGTTCAGTTTAGTTGTCATGGTCTCCTCTGATTTTCTTGAGACACTTAGCTTGTCCCAAATCAAAAGCCAACTTATACTACAATTCATTTTCTTGTTTTGTCTAGGGCTCCACACTAAGATTATATATTCTAACTTGGAGCCTCAAGTCATGTTTTCATCTCATTGGAGGCCACACACTTTTGGCCTCAGAAAGATTAAGCTCTCATCAGGCTCTCACAGAATTCAGCAGTTCTTCATGTCTTTCTCGAGTCAATTAAGTCTCCTAATATGTGGATCTATATTCTGAGATTTTCTTTTATAAAACTTCTTTATTGTTGAATATGTGAGACAGAATGCATATGTTAAAATATGCACAGAAGTGCCTGGTATAATTGCCTTTTATACTTCTATAATTTTTTGTTATAATTATAAAAAAGCAGCTTCCTCGTCTGTGAGCACTGAATACATTAGCTCCTCTGTATTTCCTACATTTGGCTGGAAATCTTAGTTTCTTCTATCACAGTTTGGCCTCCTGATTGAGTATTTAATTTAGCAAAATTCAATCTACTTATACATTTCTGTAATTTATATCGCATAATTACACCTATTCTCAAGGTCTTACATAATTTAACTAAATAAAACATTCTTGCCTATGCAGCTTTCAAGAAATATGCTAAATACAATGGCATTACCTACTTTTTTGTTGCAGTCATGTATTTTATTTTTTTCTCTTTATTAATTATCCTCAGTATGGACTTTAGCTCATCAGGGATCGTAAATATTTCCAATCATAGATTGAATCTATTCTTTAGTTCTTTGTATAAATCATAATTTGTCTATAAACACTTAGAAGGGTAAATGTCTTCCAAATTATTTATCTTTGCTGCTATTGATTTTGAACACTTCTTTTTAAAGAATAACTAGTTCATTCTGGAGAGAAACTACAGAAAAGAAAGGGACATATCAGACAGAATTATTTTCTGCATGATCATGACATATTCAAATTATGATTAACATAATTTGTACTTAGAAATTTTGTCACTGGACACATCCCATAGGTGCCATATATTATTATCTGTGCATTGAAGTATTTAAAAAGTTTCAATGGTATGTAAGTTTACTCAAAAATCTACTGATAATAATATAATTGAATATAGCATTTTTCTTAGGTTTGCATTATTTTTTAAAGTTTTATTTTGTTTTGTTTTGTGTGTGTGTGTGTGTGTGTGTGTGTGTGTGTGTTCATGTATCTTTCAGGTATGGCAAAGGGCATCAGATTCAGATTCTTTGGAACTGGAATACATTAGAAACCCACTATGGATGTGATGATCTAAACTTCAGTGCTCCTAATCACTGATCATCTTCTTCAACCTCCTGTTATGACATTTTATCAAAGCAGCAAGAAAAGAAACTAGCAGGAAGTTTGTATGCAAAAATTATAATTTTTTCACTTTTTTCTCAGATCTATATTTCCTATTTAATTTAAAATATCAGAGCTCCCAGGGACTAAATCACCAACCAAGGAGTACACATGGATTGACCCATGGCTCCAGTCCCATATGTAGCAAATGATGGCCTTGTTGGGCATCAATGAGAGGAGGGGCCCTTGGTCCTGTGAAGGCTTAATGCTCCAGTATAGGGGAATGCCAAGGCAGGAAGATGGGAGACACAGGGGAGGGGGATGGGATAGGGGGTTTCTGGAGGGGAAACTGGGAAATGGGATAACATTTGAAATGGAAATAAAGTAAATATCCAATAAAAAACAGTTCATCAACTTAATCCTTCAAATATATCTATATTTTGAAATACCTACTAAGCATTCAAATTATACAAAATTACATATTGTTTTCCACAATAACTACACTTAACTGGAGAAACATATTTTGAAAGACACTTTCTCAGAGTAACAAGAACAAATATTTAAAAATTAGTTTTTCTTGATATCTATATCTGTTATAATATCCCACTAAAATAATATATTATTGGTACATATTTTGATGAAGAAAATGAAACCTAAAATATTACATATGGCATATGAAAGTACAGCCAGATTTAAGAAACTCTTTTTGTGTTTATTTTATTCTAAAGGAGTGTGTGTGTGTGTGTGTGTGTGTGTGTGTGTGTGTGTGTAGGGGTGTGTGTGTGTGTGTGTGTGTATGTGTGCTTGAGTGCAGATTCTTAGTGAATACAGTGCTTGAGTTCCATGCAGTTATTTGCCTTTGGATGTGGATGTTGGTAACCAAAATTATCTCTTCTTCAAGACTAGTGGGCACTGCTAATCATTGAAATATCTGTCCAGTCCCATGAGAACTGAATTTTATTACTGTGGACTTAATCACCAAAAATTAAACATTTCATTGACTTCATAAAAAAATATTAAGAATGTGTTATAAAGGAAAAAAAAGTGAAGCTGAAGTCCTTTGTTCTCTTTAATATACTTCTTGTTCTGATAGAAATCACTTGGTGTTTGTCAATGTTAATAAAGTTTAAATATCTAATCAACTACTAATGCTAGTCTTCTCCACACCTCACTTTCATAGAAACCTAAAGCCCATCTGTCCAACATGTCTCAAACTTTCCCTTCTACACTCATGTTCCCTCTACTAAAAGGCTCTCACCTGAGTTTTTTTTTTTAAAGATTTATTTATTATTATTATACAGTACACTGTAGTTGTCTTTAGATACACCAGAAGAGGACATCAGATCTCATTACGGATGGTAGCCACCATGTAGTTGCTAGGATTTGAACTCAGGACCTTCAGAAGAGCAGTCAGGGCTCTTAACCACTGAGCCATCTCTTCAGTCCCCCGCTCACTTCTTTATTCACATCATTTGTGATCAATTATCACATTGCCACAGCATTCTCCTTCAATTTGGTTATCCAAAATAGCTTTTTATGTTGCCACCACTAATGTATCCATCTGTTTCAATTATTACAATAGCTACCTGTAAATAATTTTATATGCTATCTTGTCCTTGCTGTACGTCTTCCACATTAGCCTGTGAAACACTGAGGGAACACATTAGGAACTGTTTTGGCTCTAAAATAATGATTGGTCCATAGTGTCAAGAGGCACAAATTTAGTAACTATAGTAGCCATAAAGAGAATTTAAGTTTTCTGCTAAGTAAGTCTCTTGCTAATCCTCTGATATTGTTCCAATAACAGTCCCACTATTCCCAAAATTACTTTTCTAAAGAAGAGAAGATAAAGGAGTAATTTCTAGACTTCTTATTTCACATTATTTTGTGGTTATAACCAGAAAAAACTTGAGCACACTAAGCAATATAGATATATGACTAATTATGGTTTCATCTTAGCAGACACTCACTGACTGTTCTAAAATTATCCCTAGAATTTGCATTTGAACAAGATTTAGAAAGTGACTGCCATTGAAGGATAGTAAGTCCAACTATTTTTAACCCTACTATGATGCATCTGTTAAAGTTTTATATTAAAAGCAAATATACAGACAATTAGATATAACAATGAAATGTAGAGAAAGAAACGATGGAAGCTACTGTGTATCCTTCTATGTGATGAATAGGACATTTATTCGCCAGCGGTATTAGTAAAATACTCAATACAAAATATGTAAATCTCAGTGTATAACATATCTTAAATGATCACTGAAATATAATATATCCACAAACTGTAGGCAAAAACAAGAAAATTGTATATAAATATCTTAAGATTAAGCAACAAATTATTCTAGTGATGTACATGTCACTTTGACTGATTAAGTAGGAATTCATACAGTGTGTGCTGCCTAACAAAGAATATGCCAACTTTTGTGACTCCTAGAAGATATTAACCATCTACTTATTTCCCTTGTCACTGTTGAGGACAGTTCAATGTGTGGATGATTAAAGATAATTTTTTATTATTTATCATATTATAGTATTTTATAATTGTACTAGCATATACAGAATTAAGTCTTCTTATGGAACTTAAAAATGTTTTTAAGTTCATATGGAACTCCAAATGGGGGAGTTAGCAGAAGGACTGAGGAGCTGAAGGAGTTTGTTTGCAATCCCATAGGAAGAACAACAAAATCAACCAACCAGACCCCCTGACCTCCCAGGAACTAAACCACCAACCAAAGAGTACACATGGAGGGACTCATGGCTTCAGCTATACTTGTAGAAGAGGCCTTGTGTGTGGGGGGGCATCAATGGGAGGGGAGGCCCTTGGTCCTGTGGAGGCTCAATGCCCCAGTGTAGGGAAATGCTAGTGTGGTGAGACAGGAAAGGGTGGGTGAGTGGAAGAGCACCCTCATAGAACCAGAGAGGAGGGGGAATGGGATGGGGGTTTGTGGAGGAGAGACTGGGGAGGGATAATATTTGAAATGTAAATAAAAAATAACACACAGACACACACACACACACATATATATATATGTATATATATACATACATATATATATATATTCTTTACTTTCTATGCTTCCTTTAAAATTTAATTTAAAAATAAACAAATAACTTTTAAAGTTAAAAACTGTTTTCAATATATCCCAACCAGTTTCCCACCCTCCATTCCTCTCAACCCTCTCATTACTCCCAGTCCCACCCATCCACACTTGTTTCCCTTCAGAAAAAAAAAAAGTAGGTATCCTAGGGATATCCAGTGAATATAGTAACAAAAAGGAGGTACATTAAGCCTAGGCCGAACCCCTCATTATGAAGGCTGGGTGGAGAAAACCAATAGGAGTAGATGGGTCCCAAGAGGAACAGAACTAAACACAGCACTCCCACTGCTGAGAATCCTACTAAAACACTGGGCTAAAAACATCCACACAATACATATGTAGAGAACCTCGTTTAGACCCAGGCAGCCTCAATGGTCTTCCCTTTAGTCTCTGTGAGCCCCTATGAACACTACTTAGTCAATGTCTGTGGACCTCATTTTCCTGGTTTCATGGTCCCTTCTGGTTCCTACAATTCTTTTCTCTCGTCCCTGGGGTTCCCCTAGCTATAAGTGGAGGGAACTGAAGCAGATCTCCAATTTAGGCTCTCTCTTCATCTAATATTTGGCTGTAAGTCTCTGCATCTTTTCCTCTCAGCTCCTGGCAGAAGCCTCTCTGATGAGGATTAAGCTAGGCACCAGTCTATGAATTCATAAGAATACTATTTGAAATCATTTTGTTGATTTTGTTTTCAATCATACTTCTTTGTTCTACTCATCTTTCGGTTCCTGGTCATTCAGGAACTCTTGGGCATGAGCTCCTCTTCTGGCATGTGTCTCAAATTAGATCAGTCATTAGCTGGCCACTCCCACAAGTTCTCTTTCTGCATTGCCCCATCACATCTTGTAGGTGAGATTTAATGTAGGACTAAGATTCTCCTGATGGATTGGTGTCCCAGTCCCACCACAGGGAGCCTTGCCTGTTTACAATCAACGGCCTGGCCTGCCCAGCTTCCACATTCTTCATTACTAGGAGTCCTAGTAGAATCCTGGAAGTTTCCACTGCACTAAGTTTATAAGTTGCCACTCAAAATTCCCTTTAATCCCAGTTATCTGGCCCCATTCTTTCCTTCCAACCCTCCCCAATCATTTGGTCCCTCCTGCTTGTGTTCCCCACAACTCCAAAGATCATTCGCAAAAATTTAATCTATGTTTCCTTCCCAAGGAAATCCATGCATCTTCCTTAGAGTCTTCCTTGTTATGTAGCCTTTCTAGGTCTGTAGATTGTATCATGAGTGTAATTGGCTTATATCAGCAGAAACTCAAAGGGCTGAAGAGCACTTAAAGAAAAGTTCATCTTCCTTAGCCAACTGGGAGATGCAAATCAATACTGCTTTGAGATTCGATCTTATACCCTATCAGAATGTCTAAGATCAATAACACAGACAGGCAAGGATGTAGAGCAAGGGAAACATGCTTCCATGGCTGGTGGAAGTGCAAACTCGTACAATCACTTATGGAAATCAATATAGCAGTTCCTCATAAAACAGGGAATCAAACTTCCTCAGAACCCAGCTACATTACTCTTGAGCATAAACCCAAAGAAAGATACATGATAAAAAAAAGCACTTGCCCAACTGTGTGACTGTGCATATACATATGTAATCATGTCATCATATATATGTTTGACATCTTTACACTTGCAGGCAAGTGAATGAAAGTAGAGAATATCATCCTGAGTGAGATGAGTCAGGACCAGAAAGGCAAACATGCATTCATTCACTAATTTATGTCATTTTCTCCTCCTCTCTCTATCATTTTCTTGTAGGTCCCAGCCACAGTAACATCCTGTCTTCTTCATATCAGATGTAATGTTTTCTCTATGGTCTGCAGTTACTCTCCACTCCTAAGTACATACAATAATACATATATTGAGATTAGGATCCTTCTATAACAGAAAACATGATTTTATTTTGACTTGTTGACACTGGGTTCATTCTGAAAATATTACCACACTTATTTTAACCATAATCACATCTCTTCAGCATTGAATTTTTAAAGTGATCTACTGTGGAATATATACTTTGAAATAGTTCTCTTATTCTTCCTTTATAATTACAATATTATATGTATCCCAAAATATAAACATTAATTTTAAAGGTCAAATAAAGTTCTAACAAAACATCATGGATAAATATGGAAATGTACTTTCTTTCTAAAAACTCAACACCATTTTAATGAAAGAAAAATATATGCTTCTCACTAATTTTTCATGCATCTACAAAGTACAAATCTGTCTTCTTTTTATTCTAAAAGGAACAGTTACACATGAGATGCATAAGAAGAAATCCTTTGCACATTCCAAGTTTGAATCGAATTTAGCAACTTCATTTTCTAATGAGAGACAGAAATGGTTAATTTGGTTGTGGTGGTAGAAAGAAACTGGGAGGAACAGAGGAAGAGGAAAGAAATAAATTTTCAACAAAAGCAAAAATCAAAAGCAAAAAGATAAAAGAATTAATCATTAAGATTTCACTCATAATATACTTAGTACTTAGATTTCCCATCTTTTTATGAGTGTTGTTCAAATGAAAGTTAAGATGTATTAGTTCTGATTTATCATCTTACATATATTATATATTGTATTTTATTATATTGCTGTTCCATAGAAGTCTGAGTGTTTTCTAATGAGGGAATGAAATTGGGTGAATACTGATGGAAAAATGTTCTAGGAAGAGTAGAAGGTGGGAAAAATATATTTAGAATATATTATGTGAGAAAAAATATATTCAATAAAAGGAAAAAATGATATATCTATCTTACACCTTCAAGGTTTTCTGTAGACAAATGTGTCATTGATTTTACATTTTTCACATTGAGATATGTAATGTATCATGAATAGATATTGAAATATTTAATCACATTTGTAACATAGAAGATTGATTGAATATGATTGATATCATTTTGTGATCTTACAACAACTACCTTAAGAATCATCCTGAGTGAGGTAACTTAGACCCAAAAGGACATGCATGGTATGTACTCACTAATAAGTAGATATTAGAAAAAAAAAAGTACAGAATACCAAGTTACAGTCCACAGAACTCAAAAAGGTTAACAAGCTGAAGGGCCCAGGTGAGGATGCCTTAATCCCACTTGGGAGGGAGAAGAAAGCAATCACAAGAGCGGATGGCAATGGCAGAGAGGGGAACCTGATCTGGTATTAGGTGGGGGAAAAAGACTGAAATCCCTGAGGGCCCGCAGAAAGAATGAAAACAGTCAACCTCAAGAGGTATGAGGTTGGGGGGACCCTCCAGAATGTACCAAAGACCTGAGAGGTGAGAGACTCTCAGAACTCAAAGTGTGGGACCTGAGATGAAATGTCCGACAGTAGGGAGAGGGAACTTATAGAGCCCACCTCCAGCAGGATGACAGGGCATCAAGAAAGGGAGGGAATTGCCATTTCACAATCAAAACTCTGACCCATAATTGTTCCTGTCTGAAAGAACTGCAAAGATGGAAACAGATAGAAGCCTGAGAAAAAGATGGTCTAGTGACAGGCCCAAAGTGGGATCCAGCTCAAGGGGAGGTCCCAAGGCCTGACACTATTACTGAGGCTATGGAGAGCTCACAAAAAGGGACCTATCATGACTGCCTTCTGAAAGACCCAACAAGCAGCTCAGAGTCTGATGCAGATATTGGTGCCCAAGCAATCTCGAGAAGCTGCTGACCCCTGTGGTTTTACTAGGGAAAAGCTAAAAGAAGCTGAGGAGAAGGGCAATCCTGTAGGAGGACCAGCAGTCTCAATTAACCTGGACCCCCGAGATCTCTCAAACACTCGACCACCAACCAGGCAGCATATGCCAGCTGATATGAGGCCCCCAACACATATACAGCAGAGGACTGCCAGGTCTGGGTTCAGTCAGAGAAGATGCACTAACCCTCAAGAGACTGAAGGGCTCAGGTTGTTTAGAGGTTTGGTGAGGTGGTGGCTGGTTGGTGGGAATGTTCTCATGGAGAAAAGGGGCCTGGGAGGAGGTATGGGAGGTGGAACAGTTGGAGGATGGACTGGGAGGGGAATAAAACCTGGAGTGTTCATAAATAAATAAATAAATAAATAAATAAATAAAGGCTTTTTTAAAAAAAAATTCTAAATGTAAGTATATCCCACACGCTGACTGGATCCCATACACACTGTATGTTTGTATTTGTATATGTGTTTGTTTCCATTTTAATTCACTGTGTGTCCAGAGAAGATGTTATCTATCCTTTCATAGAAAGATCAATAATTCTTTCCTCTGCTGTTTTGTCAATTGTTGTTAAATATGTCAGTTTTGTATTAACTCTCCCTCAACCACCTTCTAGATCTGTATCCATCCCTCTGTTTCTCTCTCTGTCTCACAATTTTTACATAAATACACACACAAAGAGAGAAAGAGAGAGAGACAGAGACAGAGACAAAGAGACAGAGATAGAGGCAGAGAGACAGAGATAGAGACAGAGACAGAGAGATAGAGACAGAGACAGAGAGACAGAGACATAGAGACAGAGACAGAGAGACAGAGACAGAGAGACAGAGACAGAGAGACAGAAATAAAGGCATCTCTATCAGTTGACTCCTGTCCTGTTTATTGACCCTCATGGCTTGTATAAATTTTGCATATGCTCTACTCTGAGTCACATCCAAGCCCAAGCTTCCTAAATAAAGAAAGATATGGATTTTACAAATTCTGGAATATTTATGTACAGAATACCATCAGACGATAAAGACAAGTCTTCCTGTTTAATGAAAAAAGAAAAATATTGGGAAATAATTTAAATAAGAAATTATATTCCAACTGTTTTAAGAATGATAGTTCTTGACAAGATAATTAGAAAACAAAACCGTAAAAAAGAGAATAAAGCTAAACAGGGCAGACGTTAGTCTATGGAATAGAAAGTAGCAAGACTTTACTGTGGTTATATAACTATATAAGTTAAGTAAGTAGTTCAGAATATCCACAATCACAGCAGGAATGAGGATAGCACATTGATTAGATCAGACCTACTTTTATAAATAAAAATAAATAAGAAAGAAAGCTCTCACCACTGCAAGTACAAAGCCCACTAAAATGATGTCCTGAAATACTCTAAAGTTCTAAAGAAGCAAATGACTTTTTCTAACCACCTGGCTAGAACAATGAAGAAAAAAACAAATGAAACAATTGGCTGTAATGTCCAGCAAAATATCTTTCCTAGTACCCCTAGTCATTATCGCTTTAATGAATGTATTCAGTGTTGCAAGCTAGCCATTACCTACAGAATCTAGGGCAGAAATCTCTCCAGTGATGATCTCTTTGTTGTTGCCTCTTTGTATGAGGTGTTATTTAACACAATTTTTTTTAATTAATGAGGGTCGAGAAATCTCTCAATTAATTATAATGAGGCTGTCATTTTGGGAGTAAATTGGAAGCATAATGTACACAGGCAGAAAGTTATGAGATAGATGCTTGTTAGGACACACATGAAATGCTGACCCATTTTGAGAAGTGCCACGAATGCTTAGCCACGTCTTGAAAACTTCAATTTCAGGTCATTTTTAGAGAGAAAGGCAATAAGTTGAAACATTTCCAAATAAGAAAGTGTGCATTTTATTGCAGGTTAGTAGATTTCACAGCATGCTAAGTGATTAACAGCATGTAACATAATGATGTAAGTGTCATGGATGTGTTTACACTCTGTAATGTCAATATTCTGCATTGCTGCTGACTGAAGAGAAAATAGGATTACAGAAGACCTGTGGTCTTGGGTTCATCTTAGTTTTCAATTCCTTTTTTTTTAAACTTAAGATTTAAAAAAAAAATTCAAAGAATTTTGGTTTAATCGACTTTAGTGGTTTTCTTTATGGATATATAAAGTTATGCATGGGTAAGTGTAATGCAGCTGTGGGCACAGAATAGGGTACTTTAGGGTCTCTTACATTGAGTATTTCCAATGGATTAACTCCTCTCTCTCTCTCTCTCTCTCTCTCTCTCTCTCTCTCTCTCTCTCTCTTTGTGTTTGTGTGTGTGTCTCTGTCTCTCTCTGTCTCTCTCTGTCTCTCTCTCTCTCTGTCTCTCTCTCTTTCTCTCTCTCTCTCTCTCTCTCTCTCTCTCTCTCTCTCTCATCTATGAGTGTTTTGCCTGGTGTATCACATGAGTGACAAGTGCCCAAGGAGGCCAGAAGAGGATGTCAGATCCTATGACCCTCTGGGATTGGAGTTAAGTTATAGAAGGTTTTGAGTTATCATGTGGATTCTGAGAATTGACATGAGATCCTTTGGAAGAAAAGCCAGCACCTTTTTTTATTTTGTTTTTGTTTTTCATTTTTTTATGTTTTGATGTTTTTACTTTTGTGTTATTGTTGTTGTTTAAAACAGGGTTTCTCTGCGTACCCCTTGCTGTCCTGAACATCAGTCTATAGAACAGGCTGGCTTGAACTCAGAAATTGGATTACCTTTGCCTCTGGAATTCTCAGATTAAAGGTGTGCACCACCATGCCTGGCTAAGCCAGTAGGCTTAACAACTGAGCCATCTCCCTGGCTCCAAAGACTTGCAATTTACAGAAAGAAAACAGGTACATTTTCTCCCTGTGTCTTTTTTTCCTGTTCTACTTTATAGTTTTTGCAAAAGACTATCCTGTACTATTTTACATGTTCATAGATACCCATTGCTGTTTACCACTGAGTCAGTATGTATGGTTAGCCATGATATATAACAAAAGAAGAGAGCTCAGAGTTAGGAATTTGGTTCCAGTGGAGCTGTGAAGAAAGGCACTGGTTATTTAAAATTGTTCCACTGCAATTAGTTTGCAATGTCTCTTGTCCTTAGTTACACTGTTGTGTATCACAATAATCAATCACTAAGAGACTGATCTCATCAGTTTTAATATTTATATTATATAACACTAGCACTAACAATCGCAATGTGTTTGTTTCCTTTCAGTATCTCATTAAAGTACTTTTTGGAAAGAAGATATTTCAAATTAAGTCTCATTTAGTCTATCAGTTCATGTTATTATAAACTTTTTCTTGCCTGTACCTAACCTGTGCAAATTCTGTAATTTTTCTGATTGGTTAATTTTTAGGTTTCAGAATGAGGCATAATTGAGAGATTTGTGTAGACATAGCAGTGGGAATTCTATTCCTAATGCAAATAGACCAAGAATCTTATCCTATGCTTATCATTTTCAGTTGAGGAAAGATTCAAATTAGAAACTACATAATCTTGTCTTTACCACAGCTCAGTTTCTGGAGAAAGGATGAATATGATGACTGTAATCACACTACAGGGCAGACTTTCTCTAGTCATTTAGAAAGGCCTCACACTTTCCAAAAGTTAAGATGTATATGGAATTAAGACAATAGAAAATAAATTAGATGCAGTAGCAACTGTCCAGGACATACCATCTTTTTTTAACCAGAAGAATTATTTTCATGTGTTACAGTGGAAGGAAGTATAAAATTAACTTGCAAAGCACAAAAGTACTTCTGATATCATTTAAAAATCCATAAATCTATGTCATTTCCAATAAAATTAAGCTGAATAGTTTTATGTATCCAAACATGTAGCAGGTGATTTGTTGATCTATATTTCCTGCATTTGTAATTTCTTATGTAGTTGTCTGTGATACAATTTTTGTATACACTTTTCCACCAGGAAATCAACTAAATTTCCAATTACAGTAAACTTAATGTACTGGGGTGTTATAACATATTAATAAATTGTAACCTCTTAGGAGAAAATACCATTAAAATAAGGTAAAATATGACTGATATTTGTGGTGATATAGATACTTCCATATTTGACAGTGACAACGTTATGGGAGATTTTCTATTATATAAACTTTTATTTTATGCAAAACTTATTTTGTTTTCTTCTTTTACACCTTAAGTGATTGTTATAATGCATTGCATCGTTCACAGATTTCACACAGCCTCTGCTGAGGGATACTTTGTTCACACTTGGATCATTAACTGCTCTGGAAAGTTGAGCTTTTTGGCTGCCTTCAGAAGAGTTTATGAGTGTTTTACGATGTTTCCTGGTTATGCTGTATTTTTACAACTGTTACAAATAGACACAAATGTCATAAATTATTGCAAAAAGTTATCCCCGATCCCTCTGAGTTTAATAAGGAACAGTTACAGAAAAGGGAAGTTTGCAAGTGCCACTAAAGTTGGTTGATGGATTCCACATGTAGAGCAGGTTCTCAGATCATGAGTCAGATTGGTTAAACTTCTAATGCACTCTCTCTGTTTTTGTCCTACACTCTGACACTGTTTTAAATGTACTCTAGCTTCTGGATGAAATAACTATTTGTTACTGAATATGGCTATTTGTCATAGCCAAAATGTATAAAGTGCTTCTCTTTCCAGATACAATGAAAATATATAGGCATTCTGCTCTAAATCAAGCAATTTATATAAAATGTGCTAGAAACTTAAAACTTTAAATTTATTAACACTTTGAATGCTATAGTTGAGACACTGTAGACATTTATATAGTGACCTAAAATTTAGAATTTTTAGCACTCATAATTTTTATAGTCATGAAACCATTCTGAATACAAAACATGTATTTAGAACTAAAATTTATGCCTGGAATAGTTGTAAGTATTATTGATTGAGACAAGTCAAAGTTAGAAGTTTAATGAATGGTGAACATGTTTAACTATAATTAATAATAAAGGATAATTCTATGTAATTCATTTATACTAGCTATAATGAAAGCAACATAGTTATGCAAAAAGTAGACTAAAAAGAATGCTACTGAAGCTATAATTTAAAAATGTGAGTTTAATAAATTTAAATACTTAGCAATAGGGACATACAATGAAAACAGCATTACATGATTGTTTCACTGCTTAGAGCACATCATATAATATACTGTATATCAAAATTATGAACAGACTGCTACATATGTGGGGTATATGATATATGATCTTGAGTATTCTCTGTCACTGGTTAAAGTGTTTTCAAGGTATAGCCATAGCTAGACCTTGGTTCAAAGAACTACATTTAGGAAAATATCTTTAGATATCTACAGATTTAGCAACATAGGCTCCCTTGAAGACTGAATAACAAATTTTCTGTTGGAACTCACCCCATTGGTTTACAAAGCAATGTCCATCCATGATCAAATACAAGAAAATAAATTAATAAAAACTAATAGCTTCTCAGTATCCAATTAGATCTATCCTATTAATTTTATTTATTCTTTTGTAAAAGTTTGGTTAAGTAGTGAAGTCAGTAGTGAACTCACTTTCTCGTCTTTCAAAATTCTTTTGAATTAAAAGGGAAAGACGGATTAATAATAAAGCCTAGAGTAGAGGGAGGTAGAGGCTAGTCAGCACAAAGCATGGACGTAAAATTGGATATTCACTAACTATAACATAAAAGCAAATGCTGCCTGGAAAGCCTTGGGAGAATTATCTCGTAACAATCTCCTTGACATTAATGTTGATCACATCATTAGCCCATGTTGTTAAATAATATAACTGAGCTCTGACTGCCATTAACACTTAATGAATGGAGGTCTAAATGTTAACTAAGGAGGAAGAAAACAGCCCAAATCATTATGTTTGACTCCTAGTCCTAAGTTTTAAGAAATAATCTATAAGGGAGTACACTTCCCTTATAGATAAAGACAAATTTTCTTTTACTGTTAAGCCAAGTCTAATAGTTCATTGTTTATCCTTTTTATTTCTTTTATTTTAAGTAAATGTAATTTTATACTCCCATTTATTTCTCTTATCTCCACATACAGTCTCTCTCAAATAAATAGCTTTATTTATTTTTATTATTGTTACATATATGTGGGTATCTAATCAAATGAATATAGCTATAACCTGATGAGTCTACTTGATGTTGCTTGTATGTACATTCTTAGGATGGAGTGGTTGCTTTTGGATAACCAGGTAGATGTCTCATTGCTCCTTACCTCAATTTATCATGAACATGTACCCATGTTACCTGTAATTTTTTTATTCAACATTACATACTGAATGTAACCTAGAAATAAAATTTCTCTTAAAGAAACTAATATCAAAAAGCATCAACAGCTTACATTGTAAATGGTGTTTATAACTTTAGCTTGGAAATAATTGTCCAGTGTTTCACTGGAGCTACCCCAACTTGATTCTTAAATTGAATTAATAGCTTTGATTACCAATCATAAAAAGTATTAAAACATGTATCTACTTGATTTAGTTAAATATGCTAAAAAACAAGTTCCTAAAACAGAAACATCTTAATATAATACATAAATACCTTTAAAATATTTTAACTGTATTAGAACTTTTCTAAGATTGTTTGCAGTCAGGGGTCTCTTCTTTCTCCTCATCATTAATGATATTTTATACATTCTACATGATCCTTATTAACAAATGTAAATGAATGTAACTTATGTACTAGTATTCATGTTCCCACATTTTCTATAGTAATTGGATAAGTATCTGATTTTAGGCAAACTGGAGACTTTTAGAGCCTGCGTATGGAACAGACACACCACTCTGAAGTTATTCTATTCTGTAATTTGTCCAAGGAAAACCAAAAAGATGCCTAAAGGTACATATAGGCATGCCTTCTTTCTCGTGCATTATAACTGAGTTCTTGTTCTATAACTGCAGGTTTCACCATTATCAAACTATTGTATATTTGATGCTTGCCTATGGCGATGCAGTGGCCCCAACTTGTTTAAGATGAAGTAACATCAGGACTACATTAAGGAAGGAATGTTTTATTTAAAGCCTCTGTTGGTAACACACTACCATATTTCCCCTTACAATTTGCTCACTATAATTGTTAAAACATTTCCTGCTATTTCAGAGCCGTAGAGACCACAAAAATGTACAGATGATGCTCAACCAGGCTTACATGGAAAGAACAAACTTGTTTTCCATCAGTCTTTTAAAAGTGTTTGAGCCACATCTTGTATTACTTCTTTCATTTTTACCACTATTTGTTATTTAGAACTAACCTCTTTAATGATATAAGTTTTTAATTGAGTAATTAGTGAGCATTCACTTTCAGAAAGTTTAGAGTGAAATTTAACAAGAAAGAATATCGACAAGTGAACCCATGAGTAGATACACATGAATAAATGCAGTTTGCAACACTGATTGCTGGGTAAACTTGGAATTGTTAGACTATTTCCACTGATTTGTAGTTATATTTTAATGACAAAAAATGCTAGCTCTATTTAAATTTTGGGGTATCTGTTATAGTTTAATTTTCAAAATGAATTACAAACAAGTAGAAATTCTTTTATCAGATATTTAGAAACAAATAGCATTCTGATTATTTAACAAAACTTTTTAAGTACCTAAGTGATATTGTTAATATTAACAGAATCCAGTTATACTTAAGGCATAAGATTCTACTTCCTGGAAACAAATACATGGGTTAAGATTTAACTAAATTTTCCTACTGCTCTGTGTTCTCAATTTGCCATGTATATCTCATATCTCTTACAGCTTCTAACATGGGAAATGTGAAATAAAAGTAAATTAATACCCAGATGTGTCAAATATAGTTTAGCCAACACGAAACCAAGTTCTTATTTGTAAATCCCATGTATTTTCCCATACAATTAATATTCATTGCATATAAAATGCTCCTTAAAGTTTGTAATTGGATATAAAGTCTCAGCTAAACTAAAAGTATTCTAAATCTCTAATTACCAAGCCAACAGTAAACAACAACCTCTATACAATTTGTATTTGTATTAAATCCATACCAGAGGAGGTAGAAATACTCCCAACTAGTTATGTTGTTTTTATTTTCTTGGATGCTGGTGATCTGCCACACCATTTTAATTATAACTGGCTTTCCAGACATGATTGGGTGTCGTTCTGGCTTTGTTTCCCTTTCTGATGGTTCAGAACAGCCTGTGATTGCTACTGGTGGATCCTGAGAAGGGAACCAAGGTGGACCTGGGGCAGAGGACAGCTCAGGCGGCTGTGAGCACAAAGAGAACAGAATCTCAGGAGACAGCTCCAATGAGACAATTCATTTAATGGGGAAAACAAAGGCTACTTAAACCTTTAGGGAGTGGGTGGGGTCTTTCTGGGTGAGTATGTATCAATGGCCGGTGACAAGGTGCTGCCCAACATAATCTTATGAGGGGAGAGGAAATTGAATCTGGTTACCAGTCTATATGACCTTCTGAGCCTGGGAGGTTGGCAACATCCAGGCCCAGGGCAAGGGGCCAATGATCGTACTCATGCAGGTATCAGGTTGACATTTCTTTAATTTGGACATGCTTCAAGACCCCTGTTGCTCCCTACCGCCTCCCCAAGTCCTATAGTTCCTCAGACACACAATCATCACTCAGAATTTCCCAAAGAGAGCCTAAAGAGATAGCTTAGTACTTAAGAGCAATAGCTGATCTTGCAAAAACCAGAACCCATATGGCAGCTCAAAATCCTATGTATGTCTAGCTCCAGAGGATATAGTTACTTCTTCAGCCAGCAATGGGCTTGGGCTTGGCATACACATATGCACTCAAATACAGGCAAGAAACACACCAGGACACACACAGACACAGACACAGGCACAACAGACAGCAGACAGACAGACAGACAGACACACACACACACACACACACACATACATATATAATAAAAATAAAATTTTTAAAGAAATTATTGAATACCTAACCATATTTTATATATTTTGTATATAGAAATTTTCAATCATTTCTTATTATCACTAATTTTCCTCTCTAATCATTAATTCTCTATCAGGGAAATACACTTTTACTTTTAACTGTTTGAATTTGTTAAAAGTAAGTCCATTGTATTATAAATAACTATTTGACAAAAATTTGACCTATAATAGTTTATTGCAATTGTTGCAATAATTAAATAATTCATTGAGATAGCTCAAATGAATGCCTGTGAAGGCACCCTTTAATATACAAGGTATATATGAGTTATTGAGCCTCTAATTATGATTATTTGGCAACATCTCTAAGGTATGTTAAAGATTCATATTAATAACTTTTGATAAATTCACCTTAAATGTATATTCATCCTATTTCTAGGGGAAAAAAAAATCATGTATTAGTCCAAAAGCAAAAGCTCAGTGTGGATATAAAGCATTGTGGAAACTATCAACTTACTTGTATTCGGGCTTTCTTATTTTTTATACTTCCTTTCTTGTTCTTATGCTTTCGTAGTATATTTAGTCAAAAAATTATTAAGACTTTGGTGTCTTAAGAATATCATGGCTCATTGGAAATTTCATGTGAGAGAAGGATCCACCCAGAACCCTCTTTCAGGTTTCCTTCTGGGCCAGGAGCTGATCCCATGCCACAGTGCTCCATACCCAAATACTGCTGGGAGGGAACCAGCTCCCAGGAGTGCTGACATGCCTGTGAGCACAGGTTAGTCCACCACTTCTGCTCTGAGGGACCTGCCTGGAGCCCTCAGGACACAGGAACTGAGGAGCAGCCTAGGACAGGATCTTTCCTGTTTCCATCTGCCCTTGAGTTGACCCTGTGCCACAGCTGTCCATACCCAAATTCCTGCTGAAGAAAACTGGTCTCCCAGGAGTACTGACACACAGAAATTTCATGTGATAAAGTATTTCTCTTTTTTATTCGATATTTTCTTTATTTATATTTCAAATATTATCCCCTTTCTTGGTTTCCCCTCCTGAAAATACCCCTTAAATGTGACAAATTTGAGTACTAAAGAGAACATTTATCATTTATCTTTTACACAGCTGTCTTGTGTCACCTGTCTGATTTTGTGTTAACAATTCTTTTTGGACCAATTTCAGCCATTCTTACCCAATGTACCCAACAAAATTGATCTTGTAGTTACCTTTTTCTCCACTTAAAAAATTAATATCTCAATTTCTCATTGTTTATGTACTTATCATTAAAAGTTATCACAACCTAATATTTTAGGCACCATATTTAAAAACAACAAATAATTGATAAACTCTCTTTGTCTCAGTCTTCATATCCCTCTTTCTCTACCCTCCTTTCTCTGATTCCCTCTGTCTTCATCCCTGTCTCTCACCGTCTTTGTCTCTGCAGCCATGCTCTCAGTTATGGGGTCACACCAGGGGTCCCTTGTGTCAAAATGCTTAATATCTCTTTATGTCTTACTTGCTCTAGTTTCTCTGTGAAAGAAGAAAATTGTTTTGTGAAGCGTTCCAAACATATAGACTCTATCATCACATGAAGGATGAGCTCAGAGGTCCTATTCTTGTTTGACATTCTATAAAACGCTGAGAAAACACTTTCTGAAGGAAGATCAACAAGATAAAGAGATAAGCCTTCAGGAATCTCTTTCAATTTCATTTTTTTCTTAATATTTCTGAGGTGCTTTATCTCAATAACATGAACAAAGCAAAAGTGTGAAATACTGTTCTGAGAGAAAAACCTGCACATAAAACACCACAGTCAATTGTACTCTCTTCAGGTTGAGTTCATTTTGTGCCAATGAGTTTCACTGTGGTAGAATAGAAAGCCTGTGTCTTTTTCCACCAGGTCCCACTATGCAGACTCCTGATTGTAGTACAAGAACTTTGACACTCCAGATTGTAGGGCAGTAGGACTACTCACATGAGGATCCAACTGAAAGGTGATCAGATCTGTAAGTCTTGTACATTTCTAATTCCCATCAGGACATGAGACTGTCAAACACTCTAATGTGCTCAATTAGAAACAGAAGAGAGAGCAAATGCTTATAGTTTTTCATAATCCCTCATAAATGGGAAGAGAAACATACTTGAGCCCTTTTTAATCAATGAAAAGACTGTTCTTTCAATGACTCTGTTGTGATTCTTAGCCCTAAAGGACTACAGCCAATAGTGAAGTGACTACTGCTATTTTGGTCATAAAATACCTACGAGAACTCCAGATGTTGCCTATGAGGCCAGTTGTTAATGGGGCAAGTGAGGATTCATTCCACACCCATTTTGTATTTTGGTCCTGAAATGTGAACTAGTCTGTAGTCTGTATCCCACCCACATGCCAGCGTGCACCTGCAAAAGTATTCAATTTGGGAACTTTTAAATCACAAACAGACACCGTGATTCAGCCTTTTATATTAAAAATTCCATAGCAAGGAAAAACTCTAAAAAACTTGGAGCTCTAATTCCTTAATGAATTATATTCCTGGAGAGGGTTATATGGCAGACATGACTGGATTTCCTGTCCACAGTACCGGAGAGCACTTTGAAATGTGGAACAATTCCATTTCTTGGATAGTGTTTCAGTCACAATGGAGAGTAAGGCAAAAAGTTATCAAGATTTGCTTTAATTGAGGAAATGGGGAATTCTAAACTATTAATAAAATATTGTTGACATTTAAACGCAGGACAAAATGTGCTTGGCTTTTTACAAGTGAACTATAGCCTTCAGAAATAGACTCCACATATGTAAGCAGGCACCAATTCAAGCATGTTTTTTTTGCACATTTTCTGAAAGACTTTCCTTCTTATCTATAGAAACATGAATCTTTAAACACCCCTGTCTAATCATCTGTGTTCATTTCAGAGTCTTAGTGAACAAGAAACTAAAAACTGAATTTGTCTAGAGTCACAGCAATCTTGTTCTTTCCACCTGGAGTCATAAATCTTTCTTTTTAATGTCTTTTGGGAAGGAGGGAGTTCCTCTGAAACATGGGCCAATTTCATGTGACACTTCTCATGAGCCCTATTTAGGATTTGCATAGAAAAATAATCTCTACTACAAATAATTTTTTTTAACAGTTTTGGTTTTCATTTGAAAAACACATAGGCACATGTGCGATGTCCCCCAGTTTCTGAATTATCAGTAATTTAGAAGATAAAAATGACATCCTTTTGGACAAACAGTACTATTCTGGGAAGCCCACATTAGATGACTCTATGTCCCTTGCCCTGTTATGTCTCTGAGAATGAGGCCAGATGAAGGTTTTGCTGGAGGATGAAAGTGCCTGTGAACAATTGGGATTAAGACACGTGATCATCATTTCCATTCATGACACACTGGTAAACCTCACATTTCACTCCAACTCTATATAAAACCAGTCTCCATTCTTCTAACTAGCTTCTTTTAACTCAAACTGGATCCACAGCATCATGATTCTTTGATCATTGATGAGCAGGCATAAGGGTTGGGATCTGCCATTGGGCTTTACTGTGAGGGTCCCAATTAAAAGCACAGCTTACAAAATGGTCATGTATATCTGATGCCTAAACCAGCACTATGATTGTCTCTCCATTAGATTTCTGGTTCCCATCTACTTTTTCCACAAAGTCGTATTGGTGATAGATGAACTATGAAAGGAGAGCTTTGAAAAGGCATGCTTTGTTTAAACTCTAGGGTAGAAGTTAAGAATTCTTAGAGGCTTGAAGGATGGCACAGTGGTTAAGAGTACATGTTGCTCTCACAGAGAGATTGCATCCCAGCATCCACATAGTGGCACACATCACATTAACTCCTGTTCCAATTCCCTCTTCTAACCTCCATGATCTCATGCTCACACATGTTGGTATGTATACACATCACATAACTAAATATTTTGAAGAAAAAAAAAGGATTGATAGAGAGGTGTTTTAGTGATTAAGAGCACTGACTACTCTTAAATAGGACTTGGGGTTCAGTTTCCAGCACCCAGCAGGCAGCAACCAATTATCAGTTACTCCCATTTCAGAGAAACTGATACCTTCATACCAAGGAACGTAAAATAAAAGTTATTAAAGTACTGGAATTTCTAAGATACAGGTAATATCTTTTCAGTTGATCTGATTTTAGCCATGACATGATTTATATTTGTAAATTAACTTTGTATGATATAACATGGCGGCTATATTACAAACTATTTTTAACTGCATATATTTATGTTCTCTTTGCAGTTATAGCTAACTATGCGATTCTAGTAGTGACAAACAAGTAAATAAAATTCTAGATATAACTATATGATTCAGAAAAGTAAGTCATTTTCTACTAATACTGATGAGATTTCTTAGAGTTTAATCCCCAGTACCCATATGATGGGAGGAGACAACGTGGTCCTTCATATTGCCTTCTTTGACCTCCACAATCATACTATGTTGGAAGATGCAAGCCCACCATACACAAATAGGTAATTTCTTTAAGGATAAATCTTGTGAGAAAACTAGCACCAAGAAATCAAGGGTATTGAAGAGTTTGCAGGCCTCATGGAAACCTAAGTCTGCAGGGTAAGAAGTGTATCAGAGGGTGAGTCAGATGTGACAAGCAGTCTGTGAAAATAAAGAAACCGACACAGCTGCACTCAGTACATAAAATTTTGTGCTTGGAAAGCTGAATCTCATTCTTTTCGGGACTTGTGATGTAAGAGTCCATACCCAGGAGCAAGAAGAGAAAGCTCCCACCTGCGCTGTAGCACTTACATCTTTAGGGAGGAAAGGACCTGGATTGCTCAATACAACATTAGTGAACTAGATCCTTGAAACAATACAGAACGCATTAGGACTCCAGCAAAAAAAAAAAAAAAAAATAGTTTCAGTAGTAGACAAAAGAAAGCAAATGTGGCCTTCACAAAACAAACAATTGCTCATATCCAGCTTATATGGATTAAAGCAAATAAACAAAGAGACCTATACTTATTCTCTTAAAAAAAATTCCTTGTCTAACACAAGTTAGCACTGATTATGGAAGTGCCCTGCTCACTTGAAATTCTGCCCAGATAAGAATCAGAAGCAACCCAGCAATATATTTTCTGGAAATTTCAGTCACAGAGTTTTCTGAAACAACAAAAGGTAACCATTTTTAATGCACATATATCTTAAAAGTTCTGTTTGTTCCATATTAGGAAATGTTACTGAGAAGGTAGACTTAATGCCTCCTCCAAGAGATGGAAGACAGAGTAAACAAAATAACCAAACAACCAACTCTTCAAAACCAAGTGTGTTTTGTCAAGATAGGGAATATCTGATCCCTTTCAGTTAAGCGCTGAAGTTATCTAGAGCTCCTAACTTTACCTAATTAAAAATTTGGGTTTCCAAAGTCCCTCCAATTAAAATAAAGAAGATATACCTAGGGCTACAATAAAGGCTCTGTGGGTAAGAAGTCTACTGTGCTTTTAGAGGAGCAGAATCTAAATTTAAATTCCAGAACTCATCTCATATGACTAACAATTGTCCATAATCACTGAGGATCTGACACCCTCTTCAGGCCTCCATTGGCACACACAGATACACAAACACCTGCACCCAACCCCTGCCAGAGAGAGAGAGAGAGAGAGAGAGAGACAGAGACAGAGACAGAGAGAGAGACAGAGAGAGAGACAGAGACACAGACACAGAGACACACACAGAGACACACAGAGAGAGACAGAGAGACAGAGACAGACATAAACAGACACACACAGGGTCTTTAAAACTGGTAGAATTATTTGTTTAATATTTAGATAACATAAAAAGACACTATGTTAGACATGCAAGTAGAAACCAAAAGAAATCTAATGTTGTTAGGAAATAAAAGGAAAAAAAAAGATGTTAAAATAAGTGTCTATTTGGAGCAAACATATATTTCCAAGCACGTGTCTTGTCTGACCATATAGAACAGGTAGTAGGCTACTTTGAAAGAGCTACAGCGCATTGTGAAGGGAGTGCTGAAAGTTATTTAGCATGTTTTGGTGAGTGGACCTGTGCAGAACATTTGAGACTATGATGATCATTTTGAAGCACACTATCACTCCCACGGTATATTGAAACTCCTGCCTCCTTCCTTCATATTTGCTGCGAAAAACTTTCAAACCTCGTTTCAGCTTCTTTCTTTTTAGTTTCACACCTAAGTGAGCTGAAAAAAAATGCCCTCTGTTTCCTTCTGTGGTATCAGGAAGAAATTCAAACTATACATGTGCTTCTCCAAAAGCATCTGTCCCACTTATTGTCTTGTGTAGTAGCCACAGTGGTGAGGG